>CM019069.1:11096232-11361232 GCA_009667805.1 Leptobrachium leishanense | reverse complement strand
CAAAGGCTTAATGGAGACATCTCACAGGGTCCCCTGTATCTTTTTTTTGTTTTTTTACAGTTACATTTTGTTTTTAATCATTATAAAATTATATAAAATGGAAACAAATCGATCCGAAATTTCAAATCGATCGGAAAGAACGAATTGCTCCGAAATGATCCGAGACGAAAGGGGAATCGATTAGAAATTATTTGAATCAATTCGAAATGATCCAAAAAGATCCGAAACGATCCGAAATGAAAAATACCACTGTGCACATGTCTAGTGCATTTGTTTCGTAACGAATCTCAATTCGTTACGAAAGTCGTTAATTCGCATTTCGAAAGTACTTCCAAAATAACAAATTGATTTCATCCGAATTGAAACGAAAATGAAATGGTATATAATGAATTTGATCCGTTATGCTGTTTCACTAGATAACCCTCGATTGAATGATTCCTGAGCAGGATTTGATTTATTGGGGTTTTATCTAGTGATCCGAAATTCAAATTAATATCAAATATCGAATCGATCCCAACTTACAATACAAGTACTAAAGCAAACGGCATTACGAAACGAATCAGATTTGTTTGAGTGCTTCACAAAGCAGCCCGTCCCTGTAAATTGGCCTGTGGTGCTGAATCTGTTGTCTGAATCTGAATCTGGCCAACAATACCATGCATGACCCTCAACATGACATGATTCAGAAGATATGGGGGGACCAAATGACCCCTGCAACTCTGTCCTAGGGATTTCCATGTCTGGTCGGGGGGAAGTCCCTTTCTGATTTCATCACGCCCATGCGTGATGATGTCAGTGGGTAGCGGATGGTCCCGTACGCAGGACTGATATCCAAGATGTATATCAACAAATCAGGAGTGTAATATCAATAGAAAAAAAGAATCATAGGGTGACTCCCAAAATAGTATCAAGCGGAAAAAACAGGCATAAATCACTTAGTATGTACAATATGAACCAAGGACGTGAAACTGTTGAAAAATCCGGATGCATTGATCGAGGGAATTTATATTCAAACCAATTGTTCACAGTCTTAATACATTTATAATACACTTACTATGTATTGACCTATGTCCACCCCCCAAACCAGTGTTTCCCAATATCGCTGTTGGTTTTACGTGCAGGGAAGAAGCTGTTGCAAAGCTCCTTGGTTTGTCCAATAAAATTCAATTCGATAAAGCTGTGCCTTTTTCATTTGAGCTGGCAGGAAGGAATTCAGGGCCCTATCCCATCCTGACGCTAATATGGATAATGTGCGCTTGCAGATTTTCACTTACTGATTCCATGTTAACGTCGCATTCCGGGGAATGTTTTATCTCAGCATCTCACCCCAGAATGCAGTGCTATCCTCCCTGATACCCTGGAGTTCGTAGGACTCCATAGAGGCTTGCGCTTGCGCGCCACAAGCTCTGAGCGACCTCGCTCTTGCGAGATCGCGCAGCGTAGCAGAGTGATTGCAGAGTGAGACTAGAAACTATTTGTTCCCAGTCTCACTCTGCTCCCAGCAAGAAGAAGCGGTGGATCGGGCGACCCTTTTCACCATGGGTTGAGAGGTGAGTATGGGATTTTTAGGGGGTGTAGATCGTGTTAAAGGATTTAGCATTTGCAGAATCATTTAGCAGCAGCTTTTAGGAGGTGGTAAAATTTGGCTTGTGCGTCCCGACGATACATTGCGCCGTCACTTTGTAATACTTCTTTATCGAGACGGTAAAAATAGATTGCGCTCCCCATGTTAAGTATAGGAGACGATGAGTACAGAAAGTCGCGCAAGCTGCGAGGAGCAAAACCTTTTCACCCGACTGTAATGTCAGGATTGGAATATCGATGCCAGACGTTAAACTTACTCACGATTACATATTGAGACGCTACATTAGTTCCAACAATGGGATAGAGGCCTCAGTGTATAAAACACAGGAAAACAGTAAATTCAAACTTGTAGGGTTATTCAAAGAGAATCGAAAAGCCACTGTACGTTCGGTGACTTTTCGCTATCTTCAATTCGATGCGATTTGGCGATCCCATCTCGGCGACCCTGCGGTGTCACCGCAAGCACCACAGGGACTACGTAGGGCAGGGAAAAGCTGCCGCAAACCCGAAGAACACTCACCGCAAAACCCGGCGAACACACACCAAAACCGGCAAAAACATCTGGATTAAACCCGCCGAACACGCCAGAGAAACCTGAGCAGGAGCCGATCACAGCGCAGAGCAGCCGCTGGAAAAGGCCGACACCGCAGACGAATGGAGTGAAAAAAAAACCAGTACGCTTGAATGATTGAAAAGTGAAACGCTGTTTGCAAACAAACTACTGAGCGAAAATTTCTGAAATTTACATATAAAATCCAATGAATGATAATAAAAAGGGCTGTTACAGAAAAAAGAAAAAATTCTTAAAAAGAAAAAAAAAAGAAAAAAAAAATCGGAACAAATGTTTGGAAAAAAAACCCCAAAAAATGCTTAAAAGATCCTAAAAAATCTAAAAGTAAAGTGACTTTTTACTGAAGAATATTATAATAAACGGTTTATTAGATATTGAATTGAAACGGGAATATTTTTAACATTGAAGCCTATGGGATTCTCGTGAATAAACCTGTCTGTCAGGTACGGGAGTGCGGCGGTGGGTGAAGTGAGCCCAGGATGCAGTGATCATAGGAGTCACACAGGTTGCTGGGTATTGAAGGTTTATTAAATAATAAACAAAACAAATGGTAAATAATAACAGCACTAGCAGGCAGGCAACAGACTGTATGCAGGATTCAGCTTGACAATAGGGATTCTTGAAAGCAGGGTATGCTTGACAAACGAGGATTCTTGGAAGTGGGGTACACTCGAAGAACGAGGGTTCTTGAGAGCGGGGTACCTTGGTGGGGAGATTCTCCTTGGTAGCAGGGTTCCACTTGGGTGTATCACTGGAGGGATTCAGGTAACACGGTAGGGAGCTTCAGGAACAGGTCTGGTTGTCTGCACTTCCAGAGACGTTATGTTGAAGCCCTGATGGAAGGGTGGATCCCTCTTTTAAGCAGGCTTCATTTAGGTGAAGTAGTATACACCTGTAGGTATCACAACAGAAGCTTAACAGCCAGATAGGGGAATCGAACCTGCATACAAACCTAGACAGGTGAATAAGGGTTTGCCACGGTTTAGGTGCGGGCATAGGCTTAATTCATGACAGTACCCCAACCCAAGGAGCGCCTTCCGGGCGCGAACAATCAGATATATATATAGCAAGGGGGCCACCTATTTTTTCCTGCGCCGCCGTCGGTTGGGGCCAGGACCCGTCACCTCCAAGGATGAGGTTTGGGTGGTCAAGATGGTCACAGGGTTTTCAAGGTCTGTTCGGCGTATCACGATACCTTGGACACTGTAGGGTATCGTGGGATCCATATCTGAGGTGCTATCGAGCACAGTGGGTTCGGAGTCGTCCTGATGTATGGGGTTGCTGGTGGCAACCAGATCGGGAGTAGAGAAATGTCCACGGGCTAATGCAACCTGTACCTGAGACTGCAGGTATTTGTGGTTCAGCTGCATGTCCTGTATGGTATTGGTAAGGGTGTTCACCTGAGCTGCCATGGCAGAGACAAGTACCAGGACTTCACTGGATGGACTGGCTTTACCAGGAGTTGGCAGGGTAGCTGCAGCGGTATCAGTGTCCACAAATGTTTTGGTGGCAGCAGTCTGGGCTTGGACCTCGGTACAGCACGGCTCTTGGACCTGGACCTCGGTACAGCACGGCTCTTGGACCTGGACCTCGGTACAGCACGGCTCTTGGACCTGGACCTCGGTACAGCACGGCTCTTGGACCTCGGTACAGCACGGCTCTCGGACCTCGGTACAGCACGGCTCTCGGACCTCGGTACAGCACGGCTCTCGGACCTCGGTACAGCACGGCTCTCGGACCTCGGTACAGCACGGCTCTCGGACCTCGGTACGCACGGCTCTCGGAATCCTGCGGGGTGCAGGGCAGCAACGGCTGGAGAATCTGCGATGTGCAGGGCAGCAACGGCTGGAGAATCTGCGATGTGCAGGGCAGCAACGGCTGGAGAATCTGCGATGTGCAGGGCAGCAACGGCTGGAGAATCTGCGATGTGCAGGGCAGCAACGGCTGGAGAATCTGCGATGTGCAGGGCAGCAACGGCTGGAGAATCTGCGATGTGCAGGGCAGCAACGGCTGGAGAATCTGCGATGTGCAGGGCAGCAACGGCTGGAGAATCTGCGATGTGCAGGGCAGCAACGGCTGGAGAATCTGCGATGTGCAGGGCAGCAACGGCTGGAGAATCTGCGATGTGCAGGGCAGCAACGGCTGGAGAATCTGCGATGTGCAGGGCAGCAACGGCTGGAGAATCTGCGATGTGCAGGGCAGCAACGGCTGGAGAACCTGCGGGTTGCAGGGCAGTGACATTATTGTGGAGTGATCTCCAGGCGCTTTTGGGGTTCTGAAACACCTGCAGGTCTGCGTATCTGACCACAGTCCCATTGGAACCATACGTGAACCCAGGGGGCAAGGGTTCCATAGTAATGGTGCCTTCAGGGGTAGAGACAGTGGTACCGATATATGCTTGGCATGGTTGTCCAGAAACCAGCCCGGATTTGCGGCTGTGAGGAGTGGGAGTCTCAACCTTTTTGAACCCAAGAGCCCTCCTTAGTATGGAGGCAGCTGGACTCTGCAGCAACAGTGATTCTTCTAGGTCATGGAGACAGGAGTTGGCTTCCAGATTTCGGGGTTCTGGTTTCACCGATGACTTGAAGACGGTTGCTGGGGCGTAGACAGCAACACCAAGGTACCTGGAATGCTGGTTGAGAGTGGTGGGTGTCTGAGAAGGGGAGGCAGCAGCTAACTCCATGGGAATTTCAGGTTCATATTCTGGAGGTAGGGTGGACTCGAACTCCATGGTTTCGGCAGGATAGGGGTCTTCAAGGTCTGTGACCTCAGGATAGGTGTCCAGTGACACCATCCTATTTGGCTGGCACCTTTGGAGCTTATCCGAGTAGGCCTCCATAGACTTTTTATACACAGTCCTTGTTTTAGCAGGTGTGGGTTTTCTGGACAAGGACTTGGTAGGAACGATTTCCCTTTTTGGTCTGGTGGAAGCAGACTTGACAGGCACTGCCTTCTTGAACTTGGTGGGCAGTGCTTCACTAGGCATTGGGACCACAGGCGGAGTAGAAAAGGGTTCTCTGGCCTTGATAGAAAAAGTCCTTTTTGATTTAACAGGTGCAGACTTGGGAGTAGCACCAGGTAGCACTGGGGATTGCAGGGTTTCGTTTGAAACTCCAGGGAAAGTGCGGGGCAGCTTGGGGGGCCGCACTAAACATTCCGAGATGGAATGGGACGGTTCCCCGCAGTAGAAGCAGAGCTTCTGGGACCTTCTCCTAGCAATTTCTTCGGATGTTAGGGGTCCTCTACCCACTTTCTTTGGAGCTGGAGTGCACACCTTAGTAGAGGTGTCATTTAAACCCTGCTGCATACTTGCAAAAACGGAGTCCAAATGTTGCAGGATGTCTTGAATGGCTTTTCTGAGGTACTCCATAACGATTTGGATCACCGCGGACTCACTGTGTGAAGGCTTCAACATTCTGTCAGGTACGGGAGTGCGGCGGTGGGTGAAGTGAGCCCAGGATGCAGTGATCATAGGAGTCACACAGGTTGCTGGGTATTGAAGGTTTATTAAATAATAAACAAAACAAATGGTAAATAATAACAGCACTAGCAGGCAGGCAACAGACTGTATGCAGGATTCAGCTTGACAATAGGGATTCTTGAAAGCAGGGTATACTTGACAAACGAGGATTCTTGGAAGTGGGGTACACTCGAAGAACGAGGGTTCTTGAGAGCGGGGTACCTTGGTGGGGAGATTCTCCTTGGTAGCAGGGTTCCACTTGGGTGTATCACTGGAGGGATTCAGGTAACACGGTAGGGAGCTTCAGGAACAGGTCTGGTTGTCTGCACTTCCAGAGACGTTATGTTGAAGCCCTGATGGAAGGGTGGATCCCTCTTTTAAGCAGGCTTCATTTAGGTGAAGTAGTATACACCTGTAGGTATCACAACAGAAGCTTAACAGCCAGATAGGGGAATCGAACCTGCATACAAACCTAGACAGGTGAATAAGGGTTTGCCACGGTTTAGGTGCGGGCATAGGCTTAATTCATGACACTGTCGAATGAAGCAACCGAATGGCAGGGCATTTCGGCAACTATTCACTGCTGGGTTTTGTGTTCTCTGAATAGAGGAAGCATTGCTTCTCTATGGGGATTCACTGCCCTCGAACAGGCAACGTATGTGCAGGCAATTCGCCAGGATTTGGCGAATTGCCTGCTCTTTGAATAGCCGAATGGCCAAGAAAGGTAACCGAACGCTGAATTTCAGCGTTCGGTTACCTTTTCGGCAGCCATTTCGGATCTCTTTGAATAACCCTGATGATGTTTTTGTTTTGCAAAATATATGATGATGTTTTAGGCACCTTATACAACGATGACAAAAAAATTCTGCCTGTACGGTCGAGTGTCTTTTTTCTCGTGTCAGTTCCGTTCCTTTTTAGTATCGATGCATGGTATTCAGCCGGCAATGAACTGGAAGGAAAGAGAATACAAGCACGATGATCATCCCGTCCATCCTCTGCACAGGGGCTGCCATGAAAGCTGAGCCCTCTAGTGGAGCATGCAATGCATCCGAGGGAATGTATAGGAAAGTCAGAAGTGAAGGCTTTCAGCGTTTCATGGTGAAAGTTCTGTAAAGGTTGTCTACCATCTTTAAAAATAGAAAAAAAAATCCGAAAATTGCAATGGAGTGCCTGAAATTTTGCTTCTTTTTTTTGGTGGTTGAACAATACAAGGTCTATAAAAAGTGTACGGATTGCGAATATCACGTGTGGATGCTCTGTGCAGGAGGTAATCACATCATTTGGCCTTAACTTAAATAATGTTAAGTAATAGTTTGGATTTTAGAGTAAAATCAAAAAAGACGTTCAAAGAGTGTTTATCCCATCGCTGCCACCAAGTTCGCCCAATGAACAGATGATGAGTGAGTCGGACTCAGTGAGGTCTTCGTCAAAGTTTGACCTTGCTGAAGACTGTGTCCTGTGAGGACCCTGCGACACCCGATTCACAATAATTTGTGGAGATGCTGAATTCCTGGGTGAGTCTGACTGGTTATTTCTGGACGAGATTAAGCTTTTCCAGTTGAAGTCGAATTTTACCAATCACCCATTCCAGGTGAGGTGTGTTCATGTTAATCGCAGATCAAGCCTGACTCAATATAAAGTGTAGCTCAGAGAAATTCTAGTTTTTGTGTGGTTCTGAGTTACACCAGATTGTCCTCAGATTGTTCCAGGTGAGGTCTGCTTCAGTAAGTCGCTTTTTAAATCTGGCTGACCTTAAGCTTCAGTAAAGTCTGGCTCAGTTCCAAGTGTGGTCTAGCTTGACTAGTTCCAGGTGTAGTCTGGCTCACATCTTTCCATCTGTAGCCTAACTTGCATATTTCCAGGTGTAGTCTGGCTCACATATTTCCAGATTTAGTCTAACTCGCATAGTTCCAGGTGTAGTCTGGCTCACACATCTCCAGATGTAGTCTAACTCGCATAGTTCCAGGTGTAGTCTGGCTCACATAGTTCAAGATGTAGTCTGGCTCACACATTTCCAGATGCCATCTAGCTCACATAGTTCCAGGTGCAGACTGGCTCTGTTCCAGGTGTAGTCTGGCTCATATATTTCCAGATTTAGTCTAACTCGCATAGTTCCAGGTGTAGTCTGGCTCACCCATCTCCAGATGTACTGTAACTCGCATAGTTCCAGGTGTAGTCTGGCTCATATCTTTCCATCTATAGCCTAACTCGCATAGTTCCAGGTGTAGTCTGGCTCTCATATTTCCAGGTGTAGTGTAACTCGCATAGTTCCAGGTGTAGTCTGGCTCACATTTTTCCAGATGCCATCTAGCTCACATAGTTCCAGGTGCAGACTGTCTCTGTTCCAGGTGTAGTATGGCCCCACATCTTTCCATCTGTAGCCTAACTCGCATAGTTCCAGGTGTAGTCTGGCTCACACATCTCCAGATGTAGTCTAACTCGCATAGTTCCAGGTGTAGTCTGGCTCACATATTTCCAGATTTAGTCTAACTCCTATAGTTCCAGGTGTAGTCTGGTTCGGTTCATCATTCGGTTCAGTTTCCTCCTGGTTCCTTTTCTTCCAATTACAGTGGGATTCACATCACCAGTTGTAGTCTGCCTCACATAGTTGCAGGAGAAGTCTGGCTTAGTTCCAGATGTAGTCTGGCTCAAACCCAGGTGTAGACTGATTCACATAGTTCCATCTTAAGTCTGGCTTACATAGTTCCAGGTGTAGTGCGATTGACATTGTTCCAGGTGTGGTTTGATTCACAAAGTGCAAGGTATAGTCTGGCTCAGTTCATCCTGGAGTTACCTGGTTAATTTTGTTTCACGTGTTCTATGTCTCTCTCAGTTCAGGTGTAGTCTCACTCACATAGTCCAGGTGTAGTCTCACTCACATAGTCCAGGTGTAGTCTCACTCACATAGTCCAGGTGTAGTCTCACTCACATAGTCCAGGTGTAGTCTAGCTAACATAGTTCCAGGTGTAGTCTGGCTCACTTCATTCGGGCATGGCTCAATATGTTCCACATGTAGCTGGACTCACATAATTCCAGGTTTATCCTGGTTTACTTTGTTCCAAGTATAGTTTAAATCTAGTTAATTCCAGATGAACAATGGCTTATTATAACCCCCCCATGCTTATTACGTTTAATTTCATATCTCCTTTCTTCGTTTACCAACAAGTGACTCTTTTTTGTTCTAGGTACTATTTTTCACTCTTTCCTCCATGAGAAACGTTATGAGGCTCTAGACCGGAAACTCATCTTACCTGCTGCTGCTTTAACCCCTGTATCTCAGAGCGGACTCGACTCATTTCACTCAACATTAATCAGGCTTATTAAAGGAAGAAATTCTGGGAAAAGATGTCGGCAAAAAATACTGTGAATTGCATGAAAATAAATCATTCAATTATTACAAAGCACCTATAGGGAAACTCCGATCACAAGAGCCAATTAAATCTCTGCCCCTATATTCTTAAAAATTCTACATTAACAAAGTATCCCGAGTTAATCCCTGACATGTTACCATGTTGTTATATGTTATTAAATGTGACTCTGCCGGCAGACATTACCATAACGGAAATATCCTGATAATGACCTGCTGAGCGTCATTAATCATCTCAAGTCTCGGTGACCTCAACCAGGTGCGAATCAATGGCCTCTTGTCTTACAATGACAGAGTGTTTGGTGTTTGTTAACACGGCTTTGCAGGACAGTTAATATCTTGTCCTCTGAGGCTGAATTCATTGCAATAATTGTCAAAGAATGTTTGTCTGTCTGTGTCCACACAAGGGATTTTGTGATGCATTCACAGAAACGTTTATACGAAACCAAAAATATTAAAGAAATTAACAGGATTATTCAGAGAGAGACGATCTGGCCCCGAAATGTCACCGAACAGTGAATTACCCCATAGAGTGCCATTATGTGGCCATTCATCTATTCAGAGAGCAGGCGAATTGCCAGCAAGTATGGTGCCTGTTCGACGGCAGTGAAATCCCCCATGGAGAAGCAATGGTTAATCTATACACGTTGAACAGCAGAGAAATGTCAATGAAATGCCCTGATGTTCGGTGGTTTCATTCGGCAGGTTTATTCAGGAGAATCCCATAGGTTTCAATGTTAAAAATATTCCCGTTTTGTATTAAATTTCTAATATACCATTTATTCTTTTAATCTGCAGCAAAAAGTCTCTTTATTTATTTATTTTTAATCCTTTTTTTTAATATTTTTTTAGTCATTTTTTGTAATTTCTTCGGCAATTTTTTTTCCCGTTTTCTTTTTAATAGCGTTTTGTCTTTTTTTCTGTAACAGTCCTTTTTATTATCATTCATAGGACCTTATATGTTAATTCCAGACATTTTCCTTCAGTAGTATTATTGCAAACAGCCTTTCAATTTTGACACTTTCAAACATATTGTTTTTTTGGGTTTTTTTACCCGTCCGTCGGCTTGTTGGCTTTCTTCTGCGGATGGTTGGCACTATGTTCTGCAGCTCGTCGGCTACGTTTATCAGCCCTCCGTCAGATTTGGGCGGCGTGTTTGCAGCAGTTTACAGGATCCGATCCAATAGTTGCTGCTTGATCTAAAAAAAAAAAAAAGACGCAAAACTGCAAAATTAACGTATCCGATAATTTCGGCATTTTCACAGCATTTTTTTCTTACGGCGGGTCTTCAGCGGGTGTGCAGCGGGTTTGCAGCGGCTTTTCCCCGCACTCTGGGGACCCTGCGGTGAATGCAGAATTTCCAGCAGGGTGGGGAAATTTGATTCTCCGAAGTGCAGGAAACAACCAAGCAACAAATGTCGGCGACATTTCAGCTGCACAATGTGGGTGGAGCTGGACGTCGCACACGTTAGAGAAAGTACATGAATACGTACGAAGATTCGAAAACTCAGGGGTCAATTCACAAAGCACCGAGCCTGCTGCCCAGATAGACTATGGCCCGTGAAAGAGACTATTGGGGAAGTTGTGGAACATTTAAATATATTTGGTTTTTCACTGTTTTAAACATTCCCCGGCAAACTAAAGATTACTGATGCCTGCCTGTGTGTTATTCCCTTGTGTAGTTATTGTATAGTCTCTTGTTGTGAATTACATTCCCTCAATTATCTAACCTCTCTCTGTATAGTGTGACCTCTGTATTAGTACCTGCTCTCTCTATTGTGTATGTTCTCTCTATAAGAAATTCCTTTTGTTTACTCTTGTTTCTCCCTCCCCCCTCTCCTAGGAAATCCCATTGTCCATTGTTTGAAGGTCCTGTGCAGCTATCTGCTTGATTGTATGTAAATGAGGTCGGGGTTGACTATATCTGGGTGTCTGTGAATAAACTGGCATTCTGCTTTTGACTTCGAACAGTTATTATTATTATTATTCTTTATTTATAAAGCGCCAGCATATTCCGCAGCGCTGTACAATAAGCACAGTATAGACAGGGTTACAATACATTGAACAACATTTGACAAACAGTACAGGAGGAGATGAGGGCCCTATTCCCGTAGGAACTCACAATCTGGGAGGGTTGGGGTTGGAAACAGGAGGAGAGGACTGTAAGGTGAGAGTGATTGATGGTTGCGTCAGTGAGTTGGGTGGTAGGCTTCCCTAAATAGGAATGTTTTAAGGGAGCGTTTGAAGGAAGAGAAGTTAGGGGAAAGTCTGACAGTACGAGGGAGAGCGTTCCAGAGAGTGGGGGCTGCGCGTGAGAAATCCTGCAGTCTATCATGGGAAGAGGTGATGCGGGGAGAAGCTAGGCGCAGGTCACTGTTTGACCTTAGGGAGCGGGCTGGGGTGTATTTGGTGATTAGTGAGGACAGGTAGTGGGGAGCTGAGTTAGTGAGGCTTTTGTAGGTAAGGATAAGGATTTTGAACTTAATTCTGCAGTGGATGGGGAGCCAGTGAAGGGACTCGCAGAGGGGAGCGGCAGAGACAGAGCGGCGGGTGAGGTGAATTAGCCTGGCGGAGGCGAACAGTGAGCCTCATTCGTTCGGCTGCAGTCAAAGCTTTGAGGGAGCTGTTAGGGAAGAGTGCTCCGGCGACTGTTACATGGGAGAGAGCCCGCAGATGGATGTACTAAGTTAGGGTACAGTCGCTCCATCACATCTGTATGTCATGGAACTGACATAGCGCTCCCCGCTTCAAACCCCAAGACTTTTATTCCCATGGAGAAAACCTCAAAAGACACAGACATTTGCTTTGGGAAAGACTTTATGTTCAGTTATATTGCGTGGTGTGCTTTTAAATGTATTGTAAATTGCTTAGCTTTAGTTTTAAATGTACTTTTATTACTGTATGTGAATGGGCACATGGAGATGTGTTTTAAAGATGCAACCTGAAGCAATGTTCAATGCCCTCTTTTGTGTGGAATGTTTGAGTAATGTGTGATTATGCAAGATTGCTTTTCTCTGTGTTTGCTATCCGGTTAAGGAGTCATGAGTCTGGGACAGTGTTTGACTGCAAAGGTAAACTGATCTATTGGAACAATAGATTATGTAAATGATGTGTGATATGAAGGCTAAGGAATGTTTACTGACATATCTAACTGACATAATGTAATTAGAGTTTTAGTAGGTCAATGTTCGTCGGTTGGTTTATGCAAATTACAACTGTTGGACCTGGGCATAAATAGTGGCGTTTTTCATTAAAAGTCTCACAATCCTGTTTGAATATACAGAATACAGTTGGACGTCAGTCCTGTGTGAGCGCACGCTTTTAGCTTAATAGTGTTAATCACCTCTTATTTGTTTATATAAAACACTTATCTTATAATGTTGTTCTCGAAGGGTAGACCTTTCAGGGGTTCAACCCTACAGTATAAATGTATAAAATAGAAACATATGGTGCAATATTGTTTGTACATAAGCAATAGTCACCAGGTAGACCCTTGTCCTGGATTTTATTTATTTATTTATTACCAATAAATATATTGTTTATTATTCTACATTCGCCACCTTTCTCCGACCTTTTTTCTCCCTGGAAATTGGATCCACCACCGCTGAGACAAAGAGGTTTTGGGCTCCCACCCTTAAGAGGACCCAGGGCTATATGCATTGAGCCTGACATTACGAGGCTCCAGAATTGGTGAGTGTGTTTTACTTTTCCTTCTTTACATCTCCATACACACGCAGTATTACGCTATGGGAGTGCCGTCTCCCGATTCTCTTCATTTTATCTAGTCTCCATTACGGACAGAAAGAAGGGAAGTGCCACCCTATATTTGGCTGCAGGCTGTTTCTCCTTGAGCCGGGACCTTGTGGGCTCTCATAAATGTGAGTGGTTTAGACCTTGATCACAATTTGAGCAATTCTACCCTGACTGTCTGCACTATCATTTTTTCCTGTGATGTGCTTTCTTTGAGGAATACTGACGGATAAAAGGACTCAACACCAGCACTTAAAAGAGGATCAGCACACCATTCTTCATCATCAATTTTTGAGTATTTTTTATTACTATACATTTGAGCACTTTTTGCACATTTGACTTTGGACCTGGACTTTACTCTATGCACTTTCATTGACGTCTTAATAACATTTTTTACGCCTTCTGTTTTTATGTTTTATGAATTTTACACTGCCTTTTATGGATTTTATATATCCACTGATTTATTAACCTATTAATTGCACTAGATGCGCCGTATGGTTTTCTGCTTTTTATCCAGCATAAGAGTAATTAACTGGAGGAAGTCTCCTAGCTGTAGCGGGGGGCAATACCCCAGAATTCGCTCCCTATCAGAGCCCACTGGTGCAGTAATTATTCTTACGTTGTCTGGTAATTATTTTGTTTATCTTTATATATTGTTGTTTTACTTCGTGGTTCTTTTCTATGTTTTTTTGTATATACAGTTGCAAGAAAAAGTATGTGAACCCTTTGGGATTACGTGGAGTTTTGCATGAATTGGTCATAAAATGTCTCTGATCTTCATCTAAGTCACAACAATTTGAAAAACACAGTCTGCTTAAAATAATACAACACAAACATTATATGTTTTCATGTTTTTATTGAACAGAACATGTAAACATTCACAGTGCAGGGTGGAAAAAGTATGTGAACCTTTGGACTTAATAACTGGTTGACCCTCCTTTGGCAGCAATAACCTCAACCAAACATTTCCTGTAGTTGCAGATCAGACCTGCACAACGATCTGGAGTAATTTTGGACCACTCCTCTTCACAAAACTGTTTCAGTGTAGCAATATTCTTGGGATGTCTGGTGTGAATCGCTCTCTTAAGGTCATGCCACAGCATTTCAATCGGGTTGAGGTCAGGACTCTGATTGGGCCACTCCAGAAGGCGTATTTTGTTTTGTTGAAGCCATTCTTTTGTTGAATTACTTGTATGCTTTGGGTCATTGTCCTGTTGCATCACCCATCCTCTGCGGAGCTTCAGTTGGCGGACAGATGGGCTCACGTTTTCCTGAAAAATGTCTTGATAAACTCTGGAATTCATTTTTCCATCAATGACAACAATCCGTCCACGCCCTGAGGCAGCAAAGCAGCCCCAAACCATGATGCTCCCTCCGCCATGTTTTACAGTGGGGATGAGGTTTTGATGTTGGTGTGCTGTGCCTTTTTTCTCCACACAAAGTGTTGTGTGTTTTTTCCAAACAACTCAATTTTGGTTTCATCTGTCCACAGAATATATTGCCAGTAATGCTGTGGAACATCCAGGTGCTCGTTTGCAAACTTCAAACGTGCTGCAATATTCTTTTTGGACAGCAATGGCTTCCTCCGTGGTGTCCTCCCATGTACTCCATTCTTGTTTAATGTTTTCCTTATTGTAGATGTGTCAACAAAAATGTTAGCATGTGCCAGAGATTTCTGTAAGTCTTTAGCTGACACTCTAGGATTCTTCTTTACCTCATTAAGCATTCTGCGCTGTACTCTTGCAGTCATCTTTACAGGACGACCACGCCTAGGGAGAGTAGCAACAGTGCTGAACTTTCTCCATTTGTAGACAGTCTGTCTTACCATGGACACATGAACATCAAGGCTTTTGGAGATACTTTTGTAACCCTTTCCAGGTTCATGCAAGTCAACAATTCTTGGTCGTAGTTCTTCTGAGAGCTCTTTTCTGCGAGGCATGGTTCACATCAGACAGTGCTTCTTGAAACCAGTAAACCCAAAACTGGTGTGTGTTTTTAAAGGGCAAATAATCCTTGGATCCAATAATATCACACTGATTGGACTCAAGGTTGGCTCACTCCTGGCTCCAATTAGCTCTTGGAGAAGTCATTAGGCTAGGGGTTCACATACTTTTTCCACCCTGCACTGTGAATGTTTACATGTTATGTTCAATAAACACATGAAAACATATAATGTTTGTGTTGTATTATTTTAAGCAGACTGTGTTTTTGAAATTGTTGTGACTTAGATGAAGATCAGAGCACATTTTATGACCAATTCATGCAAAACTCCACGTAATCCCAAAGGGTTCACATACTTTTTCTTGCAACTGTATATATTTATTATTATTTTTTGTTTCTAGCCGTGTGGCATTTATTCATATGAGATGGTACAGGTTATTGAGGGGGATGTTGAAGAGCTGAGATCTCTCCAATTCAGGAATGCCATAGCGGCTTGTAGGTACGTTTTAATGTTTATTTTGAATCTTATGTTTTTTTGTTGGTGACGTTATTAATAAAGACTTGATTTAATTAAGCGAGTGTGCGGACTTTTATTATTTTGGATTAAGGGTCACCCATTTGTCCTGGAGCACCTGGAGAAACATTTGCTGAGATTCGGGAGGATGTATCACCTAACAATTTATTAATTTGTTGAAATGTTGCTAGCGCCTTAGCGCGTACGGCATCCAATAAGAAGACACTTCACCACAGCCCATGAGTGCTGAGACTTTTTAGTTCCCTCCCATCCGCAACGTTAACGGGTGAGGCTTGATAGATCTCCCCAAGTTGCTCAACACCCCCATCCACTGTGATCCAATGCTGGAGCCTATGAGCTGCCCTGAACCACTCAAGTCAACTCTCGACTCTCCTAAAATCAATCTTCAATTTGCACCCAATCAAACATGGCACATGTTCTGCCATGGCTGACTGGAGACTTTGATCTGCTTGAGAAATGGATGATAAGGTACTTGAGCAAGGTATCCAATAGTCCCTTGGGTCCATGTTCAGAACATAAGAAAAAAAGGGGGAATCCCACACTTAAGGTTCAGATGACCAGGAGCATTTCGGCCTCAAGGCTTGAGAAAGTGTGGTAGTCCAGTCGAAATGTCACCGGTCTCCTAATAAAGTGTCATTCACTTTCATCTGAAACCTGAGAGTGGGATTCCATATTTTTCATCTAGTCCAGCTCTGATCATGACCACATGAGCGCAATTAGGACACAGGACCACCTCAGATTGAAGCATTCCTCAGGATATTGACTTACTTATGTCACTTTGTATCATTTCACTCCAAGACTTTTGTGTTAAACCATTCAGACCAGTCCATCCGCATTGTGGCCTACACAAATCTAGGCCCTTCAGAAGACACTTGTGTCACCCACCATATATATATATATATATATATATATATATAAACAGTAACCAATGTTGTACCTTTCTTTATGAGACCCAGGCTTTCATACCTTTGCTCGGTGGCTCTAACAGGGAAGACCGAAGCAGAGAACGTTATTTCAGACTTCCCTGCGCATGCCTCCTATGGACCTGGTAGCAGCAGGTATCACCTGGAGCCGGTCGCCATGAAATATTCAACCACCCTACTTACCGGCTGAGCGGCTCGATCTCGCTATCTGTCTTCCCTGTGTTTTCACACAACCTTACATGACCTTTTAACTGTAATGCCCTGCTCCGCATCCTGAACGCAAGCATCTATGACAGCAGCAAACACATGGTTTGAATGTACACAGCTCTGCTTACATGCAGATGTGCCCGAGGTCATCGGTGACACATAATGCAGCGCTCCGGAACAGGGAAGCATTACCGTCCTGCAAACAGCTCCCCGTTGCATAACGTAGATTCCAGCGAATTTTCAGCGCCACTGATATTAGCATGCTGCTCCTTATTAACCCCCGGGGACCCGGGAAACACAAATAAATAGACAGCAGCCAATATATATATATATATTGATATTCAGAAGATAATCAGTGGATCTCAGAATAAGCCACAGTAAACAGACACTCTCAGGGGACAAAGAAGAATAATATTTCCATAATTAACCATCAGAGTGTCCTCAGCTCCAATAACAAAAATGTTAGAGTGTGCTTGGCTCCAATAATTATATTTTAAAGTGTCCTCAGTTCAGATAATTAACTGTTACAGTATCCTCGTTTTCAATAATTGACCATTAGAGTGTCCTCAGTTCAGATAATTAACTGTTAGAGTGTCCTCGGTTCAGATAATTAACTGTTAGAGTGTCCTCGGTTCAGATAATTAACTGTTAGAGTGTCCTCAGTTCAGATAATTAACTGTTACAGTATCCTCGGTTCAGATAATTAACTGTTAGAGTGTCCTCAGTTCAGATAATTAACTGTTAGAGTGTCCTCAGTTCAGATAATTAACTGTTAGAGTGTCCTCAGTTCAGATAATTAACTGTTAGAGTGTCCTCGGTTCAGATAATTAACTGTTAGAGTGTCCTCGGTTCAGATAATTAACTGTTAGAGTGTCCTCGGTTCAGATAATTAAAGGGGTTATTCCGAGAGTACCGAAATTTCAGCAAAAAAAACTGAACTCTATTTTAATAAAGGTGTTTAAAACAATACAAATGCATGAAAATGTGTGGAAATAATAAAAAAAGGTCCTATAAAAAAAATAATAAAAAGGTCTCTTACAGAATAAAAAAAACCCATTAAAATAAAATGGAAATCAAAAATTGTGTCTAAAAAAAATCCATAAAAATACCTAAAAAATTCTAAAATAATAAATAAATAAAAATAATTTTTGCTGCAAATGAAAAGAATAACTGGTTGAATAAGAAAATAAAATAAATGGTATTTTTTTTTTACATTGAATCCTATGGGATTGGCCAGTGTAAACCTGGCAAACTGAAAATCTGGTCATTTCGCCAACATTTCGATGCAGATTGGTGTTCTCTGAAGAGAACCATTACTTCTTGTGATGCGCGTCATTTGATCTTGGGGTGCATGGACCTGGAGATATATTTGGGAGGTGCAGGCTGGATGTTATCATTTCCTTGCCCTCTCTTTTGTGCAGGGTGTCCGTGTAATCTGAGTTAAGCATGAATAATGTTTTCTGTCTATTGTATGTTCCATGTGTATATGTTTATCTGCGGTATATTTAACCCTTAAGGACCTCTGACGTACTATGTACGTCCTGCCCACGGGTCTCCCTTAGACCCGCAGACGTACATAGTACATCAGCGGCTCCTAACCTCCCTCCCGCCCGAATACTTACCTCTCTGCTGGTTCCAACGGAGATCTGGCAGGGAGGAAGCCGGCCCCTCTGCTTTAGAGGGGCCGCCGAGCACGATGACGTCACCACGCAACGTGGAGGGGGGGCTCCTTTGGAGCTCCTTTGGAGCCCTCTATCTCTCCATCCATGGCAGCTAGAAACTTACTTTTTACACAGCTGGAAAGGGGAGAGTGTATAAAGTTAACGGTTTCGCTGCTGAATCAAGACTCGGCGCGAATCGGCGCGGAGTCGCAATTTAAACATGGTGGTGGCTGACATCTTGGATGTCAGCCAGGCCTCCTGGTCCCCCCCACCCACTGACATCCCCACCATATGTGTGAAGATATCAGTGGGCCAGTTAACCTCCTAGCTGCCAGGGGGGAGATAAAGGGATCCAAAAGATCCCCCTATCTCACGATCCGTGGCAGCTAGAGGGTCATGTTGGACATCATTGGGAAAGGCCTGATCATGGCCTTTCAAATGATACCAAACATGACTAGGTTTGGTGTAAAAAAAAAGCTAAAAAAGAATATTTGGTTTTTTTTTTTAAAAAAAAATTGTCTGGGGGGGTTTAGTTAAATAGGACCTAGACTGTCATCTAAAAATAATGGGCATAAAACGGTCAAAATGAGCTCAGCGCACATGGGTGAACTGGCTCAGCAGTGAAGGGGTTAAAAAGCAAAAACATGTAAAAATTGGGTATTTCTAATCTCAGGACAAAATTGTGAAACTATTTAGCCGGGGTCTTTTTTGGCGGTTGTAGATTTTGGGGATTAAAGTATGAAAAAGTGTGTTTTTACCATTTTTTCATCATATTTCATATTTTGTTTTATAGTAAATCATAGGATATGATGGAAATAATGGTATTTTTAGAAAGTCCATTTAATGGTGGGAAAAACGGTATATAATATGTGTGGGTTCCATAAACGAGTAAGAGGAAAATTTGACCTAAACACGAACAGCGCAGAAACGTAAAAACAGCAGCGGTCACTAAAGGACGGATTTGTGTAAAAGCGCCCGGTCACTAAGGGGTTAAGGAGTTGTTAATATTTTTTGTCAGGCAAGCGCTGCCCCGTTATCTGTTTTTTTTTTTTTGTATAATATAGTTTTTATTAAGAATAATAAGAAACAGAGCTTAACCAGTTCAATAATAAAAGATATAAGTAACATACATAGCTTATAGCGTTCAGTGATTGCATTGGAAATATTAACATCCACAGTATAGTAACACATGAAGGCCATGTGGCCACTGCAATTCTCTGGTAGCATTAGAAACAGTTAATAAAAATATAAAAATAAAAGAAAATAAAACGCAATCAAAGAAATACAAAAGAAAATAAAAGAAAAGGAAAAAGAAATTGGGTCAAGAGCTGTGTTCATTCAAATAAATATCTCAGCGTTTCTGTGTATTTTCCAACCAAAATTAGATCGTGGGGGTCAAACTATGAGGGGAAACAGAGGGGAAGAGGGCTGACTCTCAGGGGACCTAGCCAGGACCTCCCGATTACCTCGTCGGTGTTTCATCACAAAGTCAGACCACCAGTACCAAGTTTTAAAATAGAGATCGTATTTGTTGTCAAGTGAGTAGTGAAGTTCTTCCATTTCCCTAACTTTGCTAACCTGGTCAATCCACTCGAAGATCGTCGGTGAAGACTGTGATCTCCAGTGACGAGGTATTAAGGCCTTTGCTGCATTGAACAGGTGAATCGCAAGTGATTTAATATAACTATTCGGGGAGATTGGGACCACATGGAGGAGAGCGGCTTGTGGTGTAAATGGGATGTCTAAATGGTGATCTCTTTTATATACGTATACACTACTTCCCAGTAGGGTACTATGACCGGGCAGTCCCACCAGATGCGTACAAAGGTTCCTTTGGATAACCCGCATCTCCAGCAGTTCGGGGACACCCCAGGGTGCATCAGAGCTAGTCTACTAGGGATAAGGTACCAACGAGAGAGTAGTTTGTAGTTCCTTTCTTGGACTTTCAGGTCTTTAGAGGAATGGAAAGTGATATGAAATATATCTAGCCATGTGTTCTCAGAAAGGGTTGGGGGCGTCTCGGTGTCACATTTAGCATAAGAGGGCAAGGCAGGGTATTCTGCAGCCATCAGAAGGGTATTTATCGAGGAAAGGAGGTGTGGTAGAGGAGGGTCTGTAGTGCAAAGGCATTCAAATGGTGTTAGGGATAGTCTATACGGTTGGCATGCTATCAAGCTGGTCCAGAAGTGTTTAAGCTGAAGGTAGCAATACGCATTTAATACAGACGCAGCCCTATGTGGTACCAGTTGTTGACAAGTCCGAAGTGACCCTTCCGTGGTACATAGTTGAATTGGCAAGTAAGGGTCGTCATAAGGTATATCTAGGAAAGCGGACGATAGGCCAGGCGGAAAGTCAGGGTTGCTGGTTACAGGTGTAAGGGGAGAGGGAAGTGGAGATAAACCCAGTCTAGTGCGGTAACGACGCCATATCCTTAAAGTCGGAGATCTCGTCGGGTGAGGTAACGGGCAAGTAGTTGTGTGTGGGGCTGTTTGCCAGGGTGCCGAAACAATAGAGACTCGGAGGAATTTTTGTTCCAGCAGAACCCACAGTTTATGGGGAGGGGACATAGACCAATCTGATAGTCGAAGAAGCAGTGCCGCCACATAATAGTATTCTATATGAGGGGCACTCAATCCTCCCTGGGGCTTATCGGGTCCGAGAGAGTTCCATTTACTCGAAGGAGGGAGGTTGGATTACTATAAAGGGCTGAGACCCAAGCCAGCCACCGGGGGCCTAGACCCAGTTTTGATAATACCGCCAAAAGAAATTACCAATCCACTCAGTCAAACGCCTTTTCGGCGTCCACCGAGAGGAATATCATAGGGGTGGAATTGTCATGGGCCATGTGGATAAGATTGATGGCCCTCAGGGTGTTATCTCTGGCTCCTCTAAGTGAGACAAATCCCACCTGGTCGGGGTGGATTAGGTTGGGGAGTAGGGGGTTTAATCTCCGAGCTAGCATCTTCGACATAAGCTTAATGTCATTATTTATTAATGCGATGGGTCTATAATTAGTGCATAATAAAGGGTCCTTTCCGGTTTAGGTATGAGTGAGATTGTCGCCCGGAGGGCCTCCGGGGGACAACCTGACTCCTTCCCAATTGCGTTAAAGGAGCTAATAAGGTAAGGGCCTAATAGCTTCAGGAAGGTCCGATAATACCCAATGGAGAAACCATCTGGGCCTGGGCTCTTCCCAGAGGGAGTAGCTTTTAGTGCCTCTTCCAGTTCCTCTATGGTGAAGGGGGCATCTAGTTGTTCCGCCCGTTCTGAAGAGATAGAGACATTCAGTGAGTTAGTCAAGTAATCAGCTATAAGCCTAGTTGGGGGGGAGTCTCTGATAATATAAAGGGATTGATAGTAGGCCTGGAATTCAGCTAATATTTCATCATTAAAATGTGTGGTAGAACCATCGATGCGTCTAAGCTTGGGGATATAGGTGGACTGGTATTTCTGGCGTAGGGCTCTCGCTAGCAGTTTACCACATCTGTTACCATGAAGATAATAGGATCATTTAGTAAGGAGAAGCGACCTGCAAGTGTGGCGGTGCAGTAATTGCCTCAGTTCCAACCGAAGGGAGAGTAAAGAGGCATAGTGTTCCACTGAGGGTGTAGCCTTATAGTCTCAAAGGTCTGAATATCTGTGAGCAAGGTTTGAATTTAGTCCCCCTTTCCCATTTATTTCTGGCCCCTAGTTGAATCAATTGTCCCCGGAGTACGCTCTTATGTGCCTCCCACAGAGTAGGAACCGTGACTTCCCCATTATCATTTATAGAAAAATATTGGGTGCTGGCTTCCGAGAGAAACTCTCGATGGACCACATCTTCCAGTAGAGATTCGTTAAGACGCCACTGGCAACGTCTACAGGGTAAGTCAGGAATGTCAATGTCTAAGGATACCGGGGCATGATCCGACCAAATGATACTCCCTATACTGAGCAGAGCAAGTGCAGAGTATGATGAGACATGAGGAAAAGGTCCAGACGGGAGTATACACAAGCAGCATGCGAATAAAATGTAAAATCACGCCCAGTAGGGTGCATCGCTCTCCAACAGTCAACCAATTGAAACGTGTGTAATAATTGGTGGAATCTACGGGCTCTATTACATTCTCTGCGCAATTGCGCTCACGCAGCGCAATTTTTTTGCGCACGAAAAAAAACGTGATTTCGCGAAAATTTACATGGTGTTTTGATCCGAGTGCATTTTTTCGTCCATCAAAATTTTTCGTGCGTAAAAACGACGCGCAAAACTGCGCAAAGTACTTTGTGCACAGAAATCTGTGTTCGGACTGTATTTTTCACGGGATTCAGCCAATCAGAATTAAGAACCACCATTTTCTAACGTTAGGTTGTTGCGCCTGTCAAAGTCAATCGGAGTATATATGCTGCAGGAAAAAAAAATAAAGCAATTTTATGAATTTTATTGTTTGGGTATGTGTAGAATGTGTAACTATACTGTGCTGTATTTTTTATTTTGTGCTGGTGTATTTCGTTTCGGCCAGGACGATCAAATTTACAGTTACCACCTGCTTTTCAAAGACGTTACGAAAATTAGCGCAAACCTTCGTTGCGCGCAGATTGTAATACCATCCGCGTACCAGCGCACGAAAACATTTGTTCTGACAATGTTAAGTATAGGATGCGCGCAGGAAAATTAGTTCGCGCAGGGTCAATTGCGGTAAACGATTACGTGCATCGTTTGCGCGAACGTCGTAATACGACGTTCTGCGCAAATGGTTTTGTACTCGCGTAAATGCGCATTTGCGTGCGCGCAAAACAAATGCGCAAAGAATGTAATAGGGTCCTACGTCTTTTAGATGGTTGTGGGGTTCCAGAGGAAGGGGCGGCCTCCAGTGGGGAGTCGGGGGAGATATTAAAATCTCCACCGCATAGCAACCGGCCCTCAGTAAATTTATCAAGTTTACCCAAAATCCTACGTAACGCAGTGCACTGACGAGTGTTAGGGAGATAGATATTGGCCAGCGTGACTAATCTAGAACCTATATAGCCCTTCATGAAAAGGAAACGGCCCTGCGGGTCTGTACTCTGTGACGTACACGTGAAAGGAATGTGCGAGGCAACCAGAATAGCCACCCCTCTAGATTTGGAAGCTGTAAAATTGCTAAAAAAACCTCTGATTAAAATGGCTTGAGCGCAATGTTGGCGCTTTATCTGACCGAAAGTGGGTTTCCTGCAAAAAGACAAAATCACACTTTTGCTGACGAAGGTCGGTCAATGCTATCCTACGTTTAGATGGATGATTCAGTCCCCTGACATTCAGGGATATAATTCGTATTTTAGCCATTATCTAGAAAAGTGTCCCTAAAAAAATAGCAACGTTGGAGAGAATGTAACCCCCGGTGCGATCCCAGCCCACTTATTTTCGATATACACAAAAAAGTGAGAACTATGTAGACCCAGATATAAAAACACAAACCAAAAGAAAATTAAAAACAAAAAAGAAAAATAATATTAGTAGCACCATTCAGTGTAGCATTAAAAGTAAATATCGGTGTAAATACCCGGATGGGGTACTGACCCATATGGGGTCGGACAGGGAATATAAAGATAAGGAACAGCCGTTCCTGGCATATTGAGAACTCTCAAACACCGCAGGGGAGGCGGCGTAGACCACAGATAAAGCACTAAATATAAGAATCGTGATAAAGGAACAAGAAACTATACAGAACATTACTATAGTATTAGGCCTAAAGCCTTCTGACTCTGCCGCACCCGGGCAAAAATGAAATTAGTGTAACCTTCAAACGTCAATCTCAGTACACGAGCATCCCCTCGGTGCACATCCGTGGGGACAGTCATTCGTCCCGGCGTGAGAAGGGCAATTCGAGCAAGCACAAGTAGGGGAACTCTGGTCTCCCAACCGGAGAACGAGGGATCATTAGGCAAATGACAATAAGTGAGTGGAGCTCGTCGAAGACCTTGTCACTCTGGTCCAAAAGCGGAATGTAGGTCCGAAGCTTTGGCTTTGTCAGGGGGTGGTCGACAGTGCTTTTGTCTACGAACAGCTTGCCATTGTTGTTGTGGCTTGGGAGGGGGAAGTCCATAAAATCACCTCCATGCCAGCTCACCACCTCCACCGGTGGTAATTCCAGGGCTTGCGGGAATTCCAGCACATCTCCAGGCTCTAAGATAGACAAGAGACGATTATCTTTGCGCACGTGGAGGGCAAAAGGATAGCCCCATCGATACCTGATATCCCGGGCTCAGAGGACGTCCGTTACTGGCTTGAGGTGTCTCCTGGCCAGCAGTGTAAATTTAGAAAGGTCTTGATAAATTTCCACTGCGTGTCCGTCGTAAACTATCGAGCGTCGTTGTCGAGCCGCCTGCATGATCTCTTCTTTGAGCAGGAAATGGTGTATTGGGCATATGATATCCCTCGGAGGTGTTGATGGTGCCCCCACGTGGGCGTAGCGCTCTATGAGCTCTACGAGCAGTATTGGAGTATCAGAATAGCGATTAAGTAGCCCGATGAATAAAGTTTGCAAAAGACGGGGAATATCCTCAGTGTCCTCCAGTTCCGGGACGCCTCTGATACGGACATTGTTGCGTCGCCCTCTATTATCCAAATCGTCCACCGAACGGCATAATTCAGCAACATATTGGGCATGTTCGTTTAATTGGGTCTGCATTCTATCAAGGTGGGTCACTGAAGCATCTCTGTCATCCTCCAAATCTTGCACTCTGCCTCCCAATTGACGTACATCGGCCCCAGTTCAGCGAACCTGGCGTCAAATTTTGCCTCCATGCGGGAGAAAAGAGATTCCAAGTCCCTTTTAGTGGGGAGATGGTGCAGGGTCTCCACTACCTCAGTGTTCGGTATGTCACTTAGAGAGGATGCCCGGCTATCGTGCTGCTCGTCCTCCGACTCAGCCATGAGGTCTCTGGCCGCTGCCATCTTGGAATTGCGGCCTTGTGAAGGAGTCACCTGGGAACCACGGAGATAGTGCCGCATTGGTGATCTACCGGGCAGTACTGGAGAGTGAGGGCGGCTCAGGGAGGTAGCGGCTTGCATTTTCTGTCCCGTTGGACACCGTGCGGACATTCGAAATGGCTCGTTTGCTGTGCCCGGTTGCAGAGCTGCAGAATCATGCGGCCATCGCGCTCTGCGTCCAAACCACACCCCCTTATCTGTTGTTTTAAACTGTAATCTGTTTGCCAATCACAATTGCCATTGTCTTGCCCCATTCAGAAATGTTATGCAATGTGTATTTCTTCACTGTCTGTACCTAATCTAATTATGTTTCGCATTCCAAGAAGCAGAAGGAACAGAAACATGAGAATCCCTCAAAACAATTCCATAGGGAGGTTTTGTGTATGTAAACGACACATATATTTGACCGTATAAATATCTGTGCCTGTCCCCAATTAAAAGTGTTCCATTCTGACCCTGAAAGACCCCAGATCTACAGCCTCGTCTTATTTCTGGGGGATGCTAGCAGGCTCTCTACATGTCCTGGTCTTTCACCTTTGTCTGAGGACTGGAGAAAGAGACAAGAGTCTGGCTGGGGAGAACAGGGGGTCCAGCAAGGAAGCAGCATTGGCAGATGTGACCCTGTCGGGGTACTGAGATCTGTCACATTCCCCCAATGAAAAGAGTTCCATTTTGACCCTGAAAACCTAAAGATATGCAGCCTCTAGGGATGAGCTGTTCTATATGTTCGGAGTTCGATTTGGACATTGCCCGTTCGGCTGTTCATCGAACTCCGAACCTTTCCACATGTTAGCCACGTGTTCGCCCACAATGCACCACAATGGACCACAATGCACTTTTCCACTGGCCTGAAGCTCGTAATTGGCTACAGCCTTGCACCTGACCACAGGTCAGGTGCAAGACAGGTGCAAGACTATGCCAATCACGGCTCAAAGTCCTGATTGGGCAAATTTTGACCAATCATGGGCTCACAGAGCTAAGTCCCGCAGCACACTATATAAGGCTTCACACAGCCTTCAGCAAGTGTTGTTTGAGAGGAGATTGTTCTGTGTCTTCTCAGTGCCAGCAGCTATTGGGGGGTCTCACTTCTGCAAGATATCTGGGAATTGTTGTAATCTTTGTGTTCTCACTGCCAGCAGCTATTGTGGGGGTCTCACTTCTAGAAGATATCTGGGAATTGTTGTAATCTGTGTGTTCTCACTGCCAGCAGCTATTGTGGGGGTCTCACTTCTACAATATATCTGGGAATTGTTGTAATCTGTGTGTTCTCACTGCCAGTAGCCATTGGGGTCTCACTTCTAGCAGATATCTGGGAATTGTAATCTGTGTCTTGTCACTGCCACCCATCAGGGGGTCTCACTGATTTATAGGAGGTTTCTGGGAATTGTAATCTGTGTCTTGTCACTGCCACCCTTCAGGGGGTCTCACTGATTTATAGGAGGTTCCTGGTAATTGTAATTTGTGTCTTGTCACTGCAACCCATCAGGGGGTCTCACAGACTTGTAGCAGATATCTGGGAATTATAACCTGTGTCGTCACTGCCACCCATCAGGGGGTCTCACAGACTTGTAGCAGATATCTGGGAATTGTAATCTGTGTCTTGTCACTGTTGCCAGCTATTAGGGGGTCTTATCAGGGGGTCTCACTGACTTGTAGGTGGTTTCTGGGAATTGTAATCTGTGTCTTGTTACTGCTACCCATCAGGGGGTCTCACTGATTTATTGGAGCTTCCTGGGAATTGCAATCTATGTCTTCTCACTGCCAGCTATCAGGGGGTCCCACATACTTCTATCAGATATCTGGGAATTGTAATCTGTCTCTTGTCACTGTTGCCAGCTATCAGAGGGTCCTATCAGGAGGTCTCACTGACTTGTAGGTGGTTTCTGGGAATTGTAGTCTGTGTCTTGTCACTGCCACCTATCAGGGGGTCTCACTGATTTATAGGTGGTTTCTGGGAATTTTAATCTGTGTCTTGTCACTGGCTGCCAGCTATCAGGGTGTCTCACTGAGTTATACCAGAGTTCTGGAAATCTTTAATCTAGATAACACAGTTGAATCAGAGTTCTGTATATCTTTAGTCTATATATCACTCACCATGTCAGAAAGGACAGGCAGACGCTCCCAGACACAGATAAGAGGGCAAGCAGCCTCTGTGTCGGGAGGCTGTGCCTCTGGTCGTCGTGGACGTGGTGCATCCTCTGCAGGGGCGCGCTTGTCCTTTCTAACTGGTGCTGGCTGTCTTAAGCAGCAGCAACATACAGAGGATTTGGTGGATTGGCTAACCAGGCCATCCTCATCCTCCAAGTCCTCTGCCAGCCAGGCTTGTAGTGGTTTACAGTCCACCTCAGCTGCCAAAGCATCTAATGCAGCCACCATGTCCACAGCTACTCCTGCCGTAGCCTCACTATCACACACGGAGGAGTCAGCTGAATTGTTTGACTACAATGACAGTGACATGCTGCTTGAGGATGCGCAGCAACTACAGTGCTCTGATTCAATCTCTGAGGTTGAGGAAGGGAGTATAATCAACCTAGAGGAAGGGGGTGCCAGTGACACACAAATAACTGGCACTCATGTTCCCCCAGCAGCTGCAGCCTATTGTGAGGTTGGCTCCAGTGACGAGGAGATGGGGGGTGATGACGATGATGAGGTCACTGACTCCACCTTGGTGCCTGATTGAACAGAGGAGTCAAATGAGGAGGAGGCACAAAAAACACGAGGCACAACGTCCTCTATGACCAACCATGGCCAGTCCAAGGCATCAGATGTCAGAGCTGCTCAGGTGCAGAGCGCTGTTGTCTCAAAGCACATGTAGCACTGCTTTAAAGACTGTGACTGTGTTCTGCTGCATTTAAATATTATGGCCACTAGAGGGAGACAGAGACCAGGACAAACAGGGAAAGAACTGAACTACATTTTCCATGATGCTTTGCGTGAGGACAGGAAGTGGGTGTGTAGGAAAGGAAAGGCATCAGCAGCCTCGTGGAAAGCATGCTCAGAGTGAGCTGGGAGCTGAAAGGAGAAGGAAGCAGGCAGAGCTGTTAAGGATCGTGACCAGGCCAGAGCGCAGGGGCTACCTCGCTGGTGCTGGGGGATTGGGACAGTGACCCTGCAGAGATCTGTCTATACCAATCTCTGGGGTCTGAGGACAAGAAGCTGGTTCGAGCTGGACCCCGAGTTAGGAGAACCGCAGATTGCTCTAACAGGGAGTGCAGGCGGTGAGCTGGACATCTTGTGGCAGATACAGACAAGCAAGACAGCGGATCCGGTGACACAGAGAACCCCAGTCAAAATCGAGTGGAGAGACGTCCTGGGTCGAGCGGAGCACAGAGTATCTGGCGGATGGGTGAGAGGCCTTCCAGGCCGTTGTAAAATACTAAAGCACGCTGCAGTTTCTTCAAAACCCACAGGGCCCCAACGTGACTAGTCAAAGATACCTCCTAAATTATTCACTGGCCAGTTGAATGTTGTGCCCGGGTACCAATACACGCATACACATACATTCCTATGGACATAACCTGTACGAGACTCACACTCCAACCACTAAGGGGTTAAAAATACTTTTTCCCTCTTTTCCGCTGCGCATTTCTCGCAATACGAAGGCTGTATTTTTCCTTTTCCACTGCGTGTTTCTCGTATTACGAAGTACTGTAAAAATATATACAAATACCGTGTTACTCATTATATGCCCGTTTATTCAGTAAACTATATAATTTATAAAATCCACGACGGTGCTGCAGTATATTTATTCCCTAGTGTGGGGAGACTGACCCGAGGTTCAAATTCAGCAGCTCCTCCGGGAGTGAGCGCTACACGTGGGGGCTCATCCGGGATTCAGTCTCTGGAAAAACTGCATTTAAAGGGTTAAATATGGATCCAGAAGAAGCAGCAGAGTGGTGTAAGCACAAAATGGGCAGTTAGGGTTGAGAGTAGTAATGGACATTCCTGCAGGCACCTGGGCAGAAGAACAGATCCGCCAGGCCGTGGCAGCGTTGGCACCTGACCAGCAGGGATTGATAGTGGACGTTAAAGTGAACCCAGAGACTTCTCACACATACTGTATGTTCTTTTTGAGTGGAGAAAGGGTGTTCCAGTGTGTTTTCAGGGCGCGAGTGTGAAGCTGACCGACGATGTGGAAGTTCGACTGGTCCAGCCAAGTACGCCACGTGGTGATCACGCGAATGTTCCCGTGACTAGATCAACAACGTCAGGAGACGAGATCCCCGATGCTACCCCAACTACAGGGTTCCCTCCTGCTACATTCTTTACCACTATGGGGAAGCTGGTGGAAACGTTGGCCCAAAACTCAGCCGCGTCTGCCAATTACGGGTATCGCAAGTTGGGGTTCTGTTCGGGTAAGGTCCCTGTGCCAGCTGGAGAAGAGGACTTTGACACTTGGATAGACCAGGCAGTGCAAGCTGTGGAAGAATGGGTAGTTGCGGACACCGTGAAGAGACAAAGGTTGATCGAGAGCTTAAGAGGTCCTGCTTCAGATGTCGTCCGAAATCTGAAAAGAGACAAACCAGGCTGCACTGCTGCTGAGTATCTAGAAGCTTTACAGGAAATTTTTGGAGGAGTGGAGGATTGTGCCGAGTTTATCCACAGGTTCTCTCACACCTATCAAAAGGAAGGAGAAGAATTGTCCACCTATGTCTGGCGGCTGGATAAAATCCTCCATCAGGTTATTCTAAAAAGAGGCATGGAGCCGAGTCGTGCAAGCAAAGCTTTGATGGATCAAATTTTCAAAGGTGCACTCCCACTGGATCCCATAATGTTGAAATTTCAGACTAGATACCAGAGCAAGAGACTGCCCTATTCCAAACTGGTCAAAGCTATCCGAGAAGAAGAGGCTTTAATTAAGGCTAAAACGATTGCTAATGCTTCACATGCAGTTTTTGACCGCAGAAGTAGAAACTCTTGGTGTAGCGGACATACAGACTGAAGTGATGGCTTTGAAAACTCTGATGTCGAAAATGATAGAGTTGATGACGTTGCTGTCTTCTAGGATTGCCGTACCTGAGGAGGGAGAGGCAGTGCGGAGTATTCCTGCTGGAGAACCCTCTGGGTCGTTGATCTGCTACAACTGTGGGGGGGTTGGCCACTATCGACGTGACTGCCCCAGCCCACCCAAACCGTGAAGAGGACAGACGTTTCTAGAAGATATACGAATGACAAGAGCGGCTGTGGTCCTAACAAGGGGTTTTTAAATGAGGCGCAATAAGAAAATGTGCCCACACGCTCGAGGAAAAGATGTTTTGGCTGCAGGGAAAAGGGTCATTTCAGGGCTCAGTGCCCAAAAATGAGGCCCGTAAAGAGATCGGTCGAAGAACTCCTGAAGGCCTTGAAGGAGCAGTCGCCTGTCTTGCAAGGGGAAAATCTTAGAGGACCCCGGTTGAATGAGCAAACTGGGTTCCCACCTTGTACTACAGCGGAGAAGTTCCCTGACAAGTTGATCGGTCCTTCGTCCATCATCACGGTCCAAGTGGAAGGGGTCTACACAAAGGCTCTTCTAGATTCAGGTGCTCAAGTAACTCTGATTTACCGAGATTTCTATCAGAAACATTTGAAGCATATACCCTTGAAGAAGTTGAAGGATCTTGAAATCTGGGGTATGGGGACTGAGAGGTTTCCCTATGATGGATTTCTACAGGTGAAGCTGGAATTCAGTTCAGCGACCGTTGGACAACCGGCAGTATGTGACACGTTGGCCATTGTGTGTCCTCGTCCCTCGGGAACTAATCGAAATTCTATGATAGTGGGGACGAACACTGACTTAGTGAGATGTTTTCTAACCCCGCTGAGGAAGGAAGAGAGTCCTGCTCCCAAGAAGGCACACTCGATGTCAAGGCCTGTATGTCAACGGATGGTCAAAGAACAGAGAGCCCCTGCAGAAGTGAGGCGGCTGAGGAAAGCGGAAGGAACAGAGAAGGTTATGCAGTCCAGAGAAGTCCCCGAAATAATCTCTGGAAGAGTTTTGAAACGGACAAGTGAGAGAGTTTCCGTCAGCGTATGTAATGTGACTGACTCTTCAGTAAATTTGAAGGCACGGATGTCAATCGGGCAAGTGGCTTCTGTTAAGCACCTCTCCACTACCGATCTAGGGGGGGAAGTGAATAAAGTGATTCAAGCTGAACGGTTCTACCCTAAAGATGCTCCTATCTCGTTCAAGCGGAAGAAGCGGGTTCAGTCTCCAATACTCAAGTAAAAAAATTCGTTCTCCAGGTATGAGTTTGACGTGGGATGCGCTAAGAGCACTAAACACTGCATTCGTCTCCAGGATGATAAGCCTTCTCAAGAAAGGTCAAGGCGAGCTTCATCGAGAGATCTAATTGAACTGAAAAGAACCCAAGGAGTGGTTGGAACAGAGGGAATGAGAGTCATGGCTGCGAGTGTTCCTGAACTATATTGTAACCCTGCAAAAAGAAAGCTGTTACGACTATGCAAAGGTTGCCTAAAGTGTCTGCCACGCTAGCTGAGGTAGTTAGGGACACAAGTCAGTTTGAGGATGTATATCTGACCCGTTATATGTCTGCTACTGAACCTGAATGTATCGCTTAATGTAAATATTGCAATGTTATGTATCTGTTACACTCCTTGGAGGGACCCAAGAGTTTAGGGGGGGAGAGTGTAGCACTGCTTTAAAGACTGTGACTGTGTTCTGCTGCATTTAAATATTATGGCCACTAGAGGGAGACAGAGACCTATGGATTATGCTGGACAAACAGGGAAAGAACTGAACTACATTTTCCATGATGCTTTGCGTGAGGACAGGAAGTGGGTGTGTAGGAAAGGAAAGGCATCAGCAGCCTCGTGGAAAGCATGCTCAGAGTGGGCTGGGAGCTGAAAGGAGAAGGAAGCAGGCAGAGCTGTTAAGGATCGTGACCAGGCCAGAGCGCAGGGGCTACCTCACTGGTGCTGTTGTAAAATACTAAAGCACGCTGCAGTTTCTTCAAAACCCACAGGGCCCCAACGTGACTAGTCAAAGATACCTCCTAAATTATTCACTGGCCAGTTGAATGTTGTGCCCGGGTACCAATACACGCATACACATACATTCCTATGGACATAACCTGTACGAGACTCACACTCCAACCACTAAGGGGTTAAAAATACTTTTTCCCTCTTTTCCGCTGCGCGTTTCTCGCATTATGAAGGGCTGTATTTTTCCTTTTCCGCTGCGTGTTTCTCGTATTACGAAGTACTGTAAAAATATATACAAATACCGTGTTACTCATTATATGCCCGTTTATTCAGTAAACTATATAATTTATAAAATCCACGACGGTGCTGGAGTATATTTATTCCCTAGTGCGGGGAGACTGACCCGAGGTTCAAATTCAGCGGCTCCTCTGGGAGTGAGCACTACACACACATCCAGGAACTCTGCTATCTGGGAGTTCTTTAAGAAATGTGCAGCAGACCGCACCATTGCTATTTGTAATCTATGTCAGATGAGGATCAAGCGTGGGAAAGACATCCCACGCTTGGGTACCACGTGCTTGAGGCGTCATATGACCACCTGCCACGCATCCCGTTGGCACAACACTTTGCATAGGTCCTCCTCATCTGTCTCTACCCCCACTATATGTCCTGCCATGTCATTGCCTACAACCTCCAGTGACAGGGATGATGCTACAGTAATGGGTGTACCAGGTCCTTCCTCACAATGTGACAGCATCCCATCAGCTGAAGATTTACACAGTCAGTTTACGTTGCACCAGCTGCAGCAGTGTAAGAACGAATATAGTACCAACCATCACAAAGCACAGCATCTAAATGCCAGTTTAGCAAATCTACTCGAATTACAGCTGCTGCCTTTACAGCTGGTGGTCTCTGCTTCCTTCCGTGATTTTGCTGAATGTGCTGTACCAGAGTGGCAGGTTCCAAAATGCCATTTCTTTTCACGGAAGGCCATTCCAGCACTATACCAGCATGTGGAACACAATGTTATGGAGTCATTGGGAAAGGCAGTCAGAAGCAAGGTGACTTCAGACACGTGGTCCAGCAAGCATGGACAGTGCCGTTACATTTCCTTCACGGCACACTGGGTAACTCTGATTGCAGCTGGGAGGGATCCAAGACAGGGCTCTGTGCTGGAGCTTGTTCATCCACCACGCCTCCAGAAAGCTGCTTGTATGAGGTCTGTCTGCTCCACCACCACCTCTTCCTCTTCCTCCTCTTCCTTCTCTGTCTCTGGCGAAGTGGCAGTTAAACCAACGCATGACAGGGGCTACGCAATGGCTCAAGCAAAAAGATGACATACTGTGCTTGAGCTGGTTTGTTTAGGAGACAGGAGCCACACTGGGCCAGAAATTCTGTAAGCTCTGCAGGGGCAGGGGCAGGTGCAGAGATGGTTAACACCACGCCAGCTTCAGCTGGGAATGGTGGTCTGTGATAATGGCAGCAACCTTCTCTCCGCCCTACGCCAGGGTAAGTTGACGCATGTACCATGCCTAGCACACGTCCTAAATCTGGTGGTACAGCGTTTCCTAACCAGGTACCCAGGGCTGGCAGAGCTTCTCAGCCAGGCCAGAAAAGTCTGCAGCCACTTCAGACGGTCATTCCCAGAAAGTCTTCGCCTAGCAGAAATTCAAAGAAAATTCCACCTTCCCACAAACCGTCTGATCTGTGACATGCCCACCAGGTGGAACTCAACATTAGTAATGCTGCAGCATCTGCACAAGCAGCAGAGGGCCATCAATGAGTACCTGTGTGAGTATGGCACAAGGACAGGTTCAGGTCAACTTGGTTCCCCCCCCCTCCCGCAGTGGCTGATGATCAAGGATGCATGCACTGTACTGTCACCATTTGAGGAGGCAACGAGGATGGTGAGCAGGGACAGTGCATGCATCAGTGACACAATTCCTTTAGTGTTCCTGCTGGAGCGCACTCTGCAGGGAATTATAGAAGTGGCACTAGAGGCAGAGCAACAGGAGGAAAAGGAGGCCTTCCCTAGCTCTCAAGGCCCCAGTCTTTCCGCAGACAGCATTCCAGCGGGTCCTACTCAGATCAGACAGGAGGAGGATGAGGAGGAGGAGGAGGAATATTTAAGTAATGGGGCATTGAAGGTGGGGATTCCTCAAGGGAGGGTTTTGTGTGCCCAGAAACAGAAGGGCTAGTGCATGGCTGGGAGGAGGAAGTGCACGATACGGTCATCCTCATTGACTAGGAAGACTCGGAAGCTAATGCCACCTCCAACCTACACTGCATGGGCTCCCTAATGATGCAAAGCCTGCTAAAGGACCCCAGGATTCGTGCTATCAAGGAGAGGGATCATTACTGGTTGGCAACCCTTCTTGATCCACGATACAAGGGGAAAGTTGCAGAGCTCATCCTGCCCGCACAGAGGGAGCACAAAATGAAAAAACTTGAGGACGCTCTAAAGCGACACTTGTGCAACACCTTTCCAGGCACTGGTAGGTTACCAAGTCATGACACAGGTGCTTCTGAGGCTGCGGATGATCAGAGGAAGAGCGGTGAAGGCCGGGGCCGCTTGCTTGATGCCTTTTTAAATTATTTTAGTCCACGATGCCCAGGGACGTCAAATGTAGGCACCCATTGCCAGCGCCTTCACCATATGGTGCAGGACTACCTAGGGGCAAGGACAGACCTGGATACCTTTACATCAGATGATCCACTGGCTTACTGGGTGTTGAGATTGGATCACTGGCCAGAACTTAGCCAATATGCTATGCAGCTACTAGGTTGCTGTTACATCTCGACCCTGCCCCCTTGTGGTGAAGGGTCTCATGTCTGTTTATTCCCTGTGGTCTGTTTGGCCGTGCTGTTTGGGACTGTTCTGGGGTTCTGCTGTGATCTCCTGGTCTGGGGTCACATGGCCCAATCACACAGACCCACTCCCTATAAATATCCCAGCAGCACAGAGCCTCATTGATGGTTTGTGGAGTTTGGTGGTGGTTGCGTCCTGTTAGTTCCCTGTGTTGCTGCAAAGCATTCTTGTTCTAGTGCATTCTGGTTTTGACCTCGGCTGTGTTTCCTGACGATCCTTTTCTGCTGACTCCTGGTACTCTGTATGCTGATCTGTTGCCAACCTTGACTGAACGACCATTCTTATATGTTTCATGTTTCATGTATTTTGTTTGTCCTTGTTTAGTATAGTCTCCGAGGCCATTAAAAGGACCTCCTCAGTGCAGGTTGTTTTGTCTGTCTTGTTTATCCCTTGCCCTTCTTATTTATATTTATATTTATCTGTTAATTCTTTGTGAGGGTTTTTCTTAGAAGTATTCCCAGCATAGGGATTCCTGTAGTTTTCTCCTGGTCCTACTGTTCCATCTGTCACTGTCTGGTTCCTGTATCATCCTGAAGTGGTGTTCAGTTCAGGTCCTGTTTCACCACGTCTGTCAGGTTGTTGACTTCCCTGCAGCCTGCATAATTCATGTGCTGTCATTCATTGTTTGTGTTTCTGAGCGTGTCCTGGGTTATCTGTCGGTCTTGAAACCTTCGGAGTTTAGTGGCAATTCAGTCCTACTTTTGTGTTCCTTGCTTTTGGAGAAACAAGTCTGTTTTATTGATCTGTCCAGTCAGTAGCTCACTTGCCTTAAGGGCTACACACCATGTTCCAAGCCACCACGATGGCACAAGAGAGGTCCAACCGTTACAGTTGCGCTTCATCCAGCGTGCTTTCTGAAAGGACGTTCAGTGCCGCTGGAGGTTTTGTCACAAAAGAGTGCGTCTGTTCACCGACTCTGTAGACCAGCTGACATTAATTTTTTATAAATCAGTCCTGGATCAGAAGCTATCAATCCCCTGATGCTGACGTAACTGAATAGATTGGGGATCTCTTATGCATTCCCAAAACCTCCACCACTGCACTCTTCCACAATACCTCAGAGGGGTTACTTACGGTGTGAAGGCACTTGCTGCCACCAAAGGCACAATATTTGGGTGCACTGACGCCTGTACCAGAGTCATATCATTTTAATATTGGACCGCAGGGTCCAACCCTGCACTCTTCCACAATACCACAGAGGGGTTACAGTGTGACGGCACTGTTGCTGACACTAAAGGCCCAATTTTAAAGCACCTATTGTTACTTTTATCCAAAGCCTGCATAAGTTTCACCATAATTTAGCCAAAAAATCACTAAACTTGTTCTGTGTGTCCTAAAACGTCTCCTCTTTTCATACAGGCTGCCGCCCCAAGCAGTTGTTTATGAATAGATTAAAGGAAAACCATTTACCGTCATTTGAAATGTCATTTTTTTATTTTTAAGTGTTTCTATACATCCTACAAATCCGCCACTTCATGGGCAGGTTATGGGGACCTCCTAGGCGCGATATTTGAAAGAATTTTTCGCCCTTATTTCATGGAAAACTCACTGTCCCTTTAAAAACGTTTTTTTAAAAACTTTTTGTCCTTGTTTCCTGTCCCCCAGGGCACTACCCGGACCCCCATACACCTTTTATGGCAAATATCTTGCACATATGCCCTCTTGGAGGGCACTCTAAATTTCGAACTTTCGAGTCCCATTGACTTGCATTGAGTTCGGTTCGTGTTCGCGTTCAAACTCGAACTTTTGAAATTGTTCGAGTTCGAATGCGAACTGAACACGGGGGTGTTCGGCTCATCCCTAGCAGCCTCAAATAATTTCTGGGGGATGCTAACAGGCTCTCTATGTGTCCCGGTCCTTAAGCTTCGTCTGACGACTGGAGAGAGGCACGAGAGTCTAATGATGACCTTTCAAATACTTAGTGACAAATTCCTACCCATAGAATTAACATGTAGCACCCTGAAACAACAGATACAAGGCGCAGCGCGGCCAAGCCACCATTTCTGCTAATATATATGTGTGCATCAGACATGGAGCTGCACCAGAATGTCCTAAGGTGCTGAAAGGACCAGTCTGAGCATCCAAGACACCCGGCGCTACACACTAAGCCAACATCAAAGCGTACAGAGCATTTTAACATGAGAAAATGAAAGAAATAATAGCGGGGGCTTAGTGGCACAGTATGTCCATACGATGTGCATAGATCCTTCCTGCAGAATGAAAATGACAGCCCCGGACACAAGTCTTTTATTAATCTAATGAAATCTACAGGAACAATGGAAATCTGCTGCCAAAATAACTTCCACAAGCATTAAACATGGCAGAGGAGTAAGAGGACAGAGAACACTTAATTAAACCTAAAATGCTTCACTTATGCAGAAAAGACTTTAAAGAGTCAACATTTGTTCTGCAGATTGTGCTCAGCAAATTGTTTGCAAATGGAGCAAAAATAGATTTATTTTCTAGGTCAACATGAACATCTCTATAAGGGAATGCGGTGTGCTGGCTGTCTCTGTCTGTCTGTCTACTTCTACCTATATATCGTTTTGTCTAACCCACCCTCTGTCTGCCTATTTATCTATCTATCTATTATCTATTTGTTATCCATATATCTATTTATCTATTTATTATCCATATATCTATTTATCTATTATTCATATATCTACTTATCTATTTATTATTCATATATCTATTTATCCATTTATCTATTTATTATCCATATATCTACTCATCTATTTATTATCCATATATCTACTTATCTATTTATTATCCATATACAGTATCTATTTATCTATTTATCCATATATCTACTTATCTATTTATTATCCATATATCTATTTATCTATTTATTATCCATATATCTACCTATTTATCTATTATCCATATATCTATTTATTATTCATATATCTATTTATCTATAATTCATATATCCATCTATTTATTATCCATATATCTATTTATTTATCTATTTATTATCCATATATCTACCTATTTATCTATTATCCATATATCTATTTATCTATTTATTATCCATATATCTACCTATTTATCTATTTATATCCATATATCTATTATTATTCATATATCTATTTATCTATAATTCATATATCCATCTATTTATTATCCATATATCTATTTATTTATCTATTTATTATCCATATATATACCTATTTATCTATTTATTATCCATATATCTATTTATTATCCATATATCTATTTATTATTCATATATCTATTTATCTATAATTCATATATCCATCTATTTATTATCCATATATCTATTTATTTATCTATTTATTATCCATATATCTACCTATTTATCTATTTATTATTCATATATCTATTTATCTATTATTCATATATCCATCTATTTATTATCCATATATCTATTTATTTATCTATTTATTATCCATATATCTACCTATTTATCTATTTATTATCCATATATCTATTTATCTATTTATTATCCATATATCTACCTATTTATCTATTATCCATATATCTATTTATTATTCATATATATATTTATCTATAATTCATATACAGTTGTGTTCAAAATTATTCAACCCCCAATGCTGTAAAGGGTTTTAGGGAATTTAGTGTACATTTGTAATTGTATTCAGAATGAAATCCTACAAGGACTTTTTAAAGAACCATATGCAACTAAAATGACATCAATTGGTTTTGTAATACAGTAGTAAATGTTTCTTTTGTGAATTATTCATTGACACAATTATTCAACCCCTTAAAGACTACCACTCTGAAGAACAGAGGTTCATTCAAGTGTTTTCAATCAGGTATTGAAAACACCTGTGGATGTCACGGAGCAGCAATAAAGCATAATAAGCACCAATTAGGCAGCTTTAAAATGACTGTGATACTCAGCTCCTTCTAGACATTTACTGGTGTGGTTACAAACATGGTGAAGTCAAGAGAATGGTCCAGGAAGACAAGAGAAGAGGTGATTACTCTTCACAGGAAGGGCAATGGCTATAAGAAGATTGCAAAGATGTTAAACATACCAAGAGAGACCATAGGAAGCATCATTCACAAATTCAAGGCAAAGGGCACTGTTGAAACGCTACCTGGTCGTGGCAGAAAGAAGATGCTGACTTCGACTGCTGTGCGCTACCTGAAGCGTAGAGTGGAGAAAAGTCCCCGTGTGACTGCTGAGGAACTGAGAAAAGATTTGTCAGATGTGGGTACTGAAGTTTCAGCTCACACAATACGGCGCACACTGCATAATGAAGGCCTCCATGCCAGAACTCCCAGGCGCACCCCCTTGCTGTCTCCAAAGAATAAGAAGAGTTGACTGCAGTATGCCAAAAGTCATGTGGACAAACCACAGAAGTTTTGCGATAGTGTTCTGTGGACTGATGAAACAAAATTAGAACTGTTTGGGCCCATGGATCAACGCTATGTTTGGAGGAGGAAGAACAAGGCCTATGAAGAAAAGAACACCTTGCCTACTGTGAAGCATGGCGGGGGGTCAATCATGCTTTGGGGCTGTTTTGCTTCTGCAGGTACAGGGAAGCTTCAGCGTGTGCAAGGTACCATGAATTCTCTTCAGTACCAGGAGATATTGGATGACAATGTGATGCAGTCCGTCACAAACCTGAGGCTTGGGAGACGTTGGACCTTTCAACAGGACAATGATCCCAAGCATACCTCCAAGTCCACTAGAGCATGGTTGCAGATTAAAGGCTGGAACATTTTGGAGTGGCCATTGCAGTCACCTGACTTAAATCCGATTGAGAACCTCTGGTGGGACTTAAAGAAAGCAGTTGCAGTGCGCAAGCCTAAGAATGTGACTGAACTGGGGGCTTTTGCCCATGACGAATGGGCGAAGATACCCGTAGATCGCTGCAAGACACTTGTGTCAAGCTATGCTTCACGTTTAAAAGCTGTTATAACTGTAAAAGGATGTTGTACTAAGTACTAAGATTGAATGTCACTTGGGGTTGAATAAAACTGATAATGATGTGAGCACAGAAAAGACATTTGTGGTTATTTCATTATAAATGTTATGTTATATTTGTCTGACCTACACGTGCCTCTTTGATTTAATTGTAAGCAAGATGACTGAATGATCAAAATCAATGTCAAACTGGCCAAAACACTCAATTTCAGTGGGGGTTGAATAATTTTGAACACAACTGTATCCATCTATTTATTATCCATATATCTATTTATTTATCTATTTATTATCCATATATCTACCTATTTATCTATTTATTATCCATATATCTATTTATTATCCATATATCTACCTATTTATCTATTATCCATATATCTATTTATTATTCATATATCTATTTATCTATTATTCATATATCCATCTATTTATTATCCATATATCTATTTATTTATCTATTTATTATCCATATATCTATTTATCTATTTATTATCCATATATCTACCTATTTATCTATTATCCATATATCTATTTATTATTCATATATCTATTTATTATTCATATATCTATTTATCTATAATTCATATATCCATCTATTTATTATCCATATATCTATTTATTATTCATATATCTATTTATTATTCATATATCTATTTATCTATAATTCATATATCCATCTATTTATTATCCATATATCTATTTATTTATCTATTTATTATCCATATATCTACCTATTTATCTATTTATTATTCATATATCTATTTATCTATTATTCATATATCCATCTATTTATTATCCATATATCTATTTATTTATCTATTTATTATCCATATATCTACCTATTTATCAACTTTTATCTATCTATTTATTTTCCTCTAGATTGTAAGCTCCTATGGGCAGGGCCCTTTACACTTCTTGTTACCATTCCTATGTTTGTTCATTTGTGTCTAGTTGCCTTTGGTTATTTTAAAGCGCCACAGAAACCATTGCCGCTATATAAATGATGATAATAGTAATATTAGGCTGGGGTCAGACGAACGCAGTGCGAACGTGCGTTTAGGTGCATTTTATTATGGCCGTGGTAGCAGCAAATGACGTCCAACGCCGGCCCACACACGAAGTACGGGCGCACGAAAGTTCGGCTGCGCAACGCAAGCGGCAAACGAACGCATTTTCGCAAGAATGTCGAACCGCTAGTACTGACAAACAGAGTGCGCTGCGTCCGCATAGTGGCGTGTGTGAGTCAGACGCTTCTCATTTCCGGCCAACATAATGTCCAGACACCCAAAGTTTCCTGATTTGGATCCGTAAAAAAATACGGCCGAAAGTGCGCATCGTATGACCGCTATCTCGTCTTCCATGAAAAAATGAGTTTGGACGCATCAACGCACTTTTTGACGGTAGACGTGAAAAATGCGTTCGTCTGACCCTAGCCTTATCCATCAAAACTATCTATCTATCCATCGATCCATATCTACCAATTAAATGGCTTTTATTTATCTATCTGGGGTCTGTCTATCTGTGCTTATTATGTGCTTTTTTTAGCATCCCTCCTGTCATTTGATACTATTGATTAGGTTGGGAATGATATTGGATACATTAAACAGTTACATTGTATTTACAATAAATCTTACCTGGAAGTTTGTTTCTTTTTTTATTTATGAAACTTACTTTTCTAACGGTCTGTAGAAATAAAATAAGATTTTCAGTTTTGTGGTTTTTTTTTACTTTGAGGAAATAAATGTTTGAGACAAAGCCATTTGTTGCTGAAAAGCCTGTAATTGTGTCTTTGTGCTACCAGGAGGTTCTGCATTAAACGGTCAGAGTTTCCAAAATACGAAGCCAAATCCTTTCAACAGTGAGCTCTCACGAGAGGCGCGCTGATGCCCTTTTCATTCGTGCACGACTCGCTGCGTTTCTCCATGTTATATCCAGTTACGCCATGGCACGTTTTGGCACCGGCTGCTATGCATGATTTCCTTTATCCATGTGGCTGTTAATATTATGGGTGTACGATTTAATGTGACCTCGTATTTAACCTCTCTCATCCCAGGCTGCCTCAAACAGCAGAATGGAGAAAAGGATATTAGTCCATGCATGGATCCAACTGACCCACACATCACACACATCAACCTCTGCCAAAAGGATCTGAATGGGCCGTTCCTGATTGGCCGAACCACTTTCTGGTGTGTAAAATCCCAGCAGATACTATCAGGGTTATTCAGAAAGCACCGAAATGTGAGACATTTCGGTGCACTTAGGCGAGTTAGATTCCCCAACCCTGCGGTAAATACAGCATTCACGGCAGGGTCCCCGAAGTGCAGCAAAATGACCCACTGAACCAATCGAAGGGCACAGCCTGCTCTTCCAAGCGGTGGCTGCCTTTAACCCCTTAGGGGCTGAATCACGATTCGGCGCCAACAGGCGCTGGATCGCGGTCTTCGCCCAGAGGTGGCCGACATCTTGGATGTCGGCCAAGCCTCTGGGATCTCCCCCCCACCTACTGGCGTCATCGTGCATGGACGTGATGACATCAGTTTTGGAGTTAAACCCCTAGCTGCCACCAATGGTGGAGACAGGGGGGTTCAATGACCACTGTATCTCCCGATCCAGGGCAGATGGGGCTTAATGTTTGGTATCATTTGAAAGATCAGAGCAAGGCCTTTCCATTGATACCAAACATGACCATGTTATTTTTAAAGGAAAAATATTAAATTTAAATAAAAACATTAATAACTTTTTTTTACTTTTTTTTATTAATGCAGCATTTCAATTTCATTAATAACATTTCAATTATAATGTGAACAATGACGCTGCACTAACAATTTTTTCTATGGGGTCACATAATTTCCCACCCAAAAAAATTTAACGAGTTCCCATTTCTAATTTTTTAACAAGCCTACCCCGTAGAATATATAACCCCAAAGGCTCAGATGATGAAATGTGAAAAAAAATCACTTTACACTAGACATGTGCATTCGTTTTAGTACTAAAACGATTTAGTCAGAATTTTGGGATAATTTAGTTTTAGTATGACTCAAGAGATACGAAACTGCTCAGCACAAAAAACAAAAGAAACTAAAATAAAATGCACTACATTTTAGTTTCAGTCCTTTTTCTGATATTACATTGATGAGTGAAGGAGACCAGCAATGAAAAGCGCAACATCGCAAAGCTACAGAAAAGGTTTGTATGCATAATCCTTCCCGACCCCTACCAGAAAATCTGACAGTGATAGAGCTCCAGCATACTCACTCGCAGCACAGACAGCCAGCACAGGAGAGGAAACCTTTACTTAACCCTTGCATGTCTATGAGGCAGACAAGATGATAAAAGCAGCTGGAGAAGGAAAACATTCAAATAAATCACACTGAAAGCTAATGACAGAGGAGGGCTGGATAGTAAAAACCCCTTTATAACAAGCAGTGCTGGGAGAAGAGAGGGACTTTATAAAACGTGTGTTATCTCCCCTCCCGCTCTGCATAATAGGGGCTTAGGTCTGATACATTTTATATTATCCAGGAGCACTATCCCCCTTTCTTCATCTATAATACACGTTTTATATAAAGTCCCTCTCCTCTCCCAGTGCTGCTTGTTATAAAGTTTTTTTTTTACGTCTGATACATTTAGTATTCAGCTCTCACAGTTACTATGTCATTATGAGCCTTCAGTGTGATTTATTTGAATGTTTTCCCTGGATTTAAAGTGCTTTATTTTATTATAAAAATCAATTTGCACCAGTCATCTCTTCTCTGAGCTTTCAGACCGATTTACGTAAATATTTTACCTCTCCCCTGCTTTTATATTCCTGTGTCTCCCCCACAGAGATACAAAGTTTAAGTAAAGGTTCTCAGTACTAAGCTGGATAAGCATTGCATTCCGAAGTTCTGCACCCTCCACATGCCAATGCAGTAGGATGTTCTATACAGAGAGGGGCATTAATTAATGCAGGAGGATGTTCTATATATTATACAGAGAGGGGTATTAATGCAGGAGGATGTTATATACATTATACAGAGAAAGGTATAAATTGAGGAGGATGTTCTATACAGAGAGGGACATTAATTAATTCAGGAGGATGTTATATACATTATACAGAGAGGGGTATTAATTAATACAGGTGGATGTTGTATACATTATACAGAGAGGGGTATTAATTAATGCAGGAGGATGTTATCTACATTATACAGAGAAGGGTATTAAATAATGCAGAAGGATGTTCTATACATTATACAGAGAGGAGCCTTTTTTTAGCCCTTTAAATCCAGTGGCTGTGAGCGCTGAGATCGGCAGCTTGTTATATTATCTCTCAGTACAATGTATCAGGCTCAGCTGTTACAGTAACTGACTGTAACAGCTCTCAGAGTTTCAGTAAAACAAGGAAATAATATTGTTCTAACCTCTTATATATAAAAATATTATTTACTAGTTTTACGGAAACTCTGAACGCTGTGATGAGCAGCAGTCAGTTACTGTAACAGCTTTGCCTGACACATTGTGCTGAGAGTGAGAGATATTGTAACAAGCAGCAATCTCAGCCCTCTGAGGAGCCACTGCAATAGTAATTGTATCCACTGGTTTTCGGATGAATGAAATTAGTTTTCATACTAAAGAACTGAAAACAATTTTTTTTTAGCAACATACAGGGTTATCCAAAGACATCCGAATTGCTTGAGAAAGGTAACCGAACACTGAAAATCAGCGTTCGGTTACCTTTCCTGGCCATTCGGCTATCCAGAGAGCAGGAAATTCTCCAAATCCTGGCGAATTGCCTGCACATTCGGTGCCTGTTCGAGGGCAGTGAAAACCCCATGAAAAAGCACTGCTTCGGCTATTCAGAGAACACAAACCAGCAGTGAAAGGTTCCCCTAATGCCCTGCCATTCGGTGGTTTAATTCGGCAAATTTATTCAGGAGAATCCCATAGGCTTCAATGTTAAAAATATTCCGGTTTTAATTCAATATCTAATAAACCGTTCATTATAAAATTCTGCAGTAAAGAGTCTCTTTATTTATAGATTTTTTAGGATATTTTAAGCATTTTTCAGATTTTTTTTTTTTATTTTTTATTAAAAGTCCGATTTTTTTTTTCTTTTAACCCTTTCGCTGCTGAGGCTTTTCACACCTCTGTGCTGAGGTCATTTTTACCGGTTTTGCTCATCATGTTTAAACGTGTTTTGAAGGCTTATTTTAGTATATGACCCAGACATATTATATATCGTTCTTTCCGTCAGACTCGGTAGATTCATAATATGTCATTATTATATGTATACGTTATGTCATGTCTGTATATTATAACAAAAAATGCAATAAAATATGTATTTTCAATAATTTACAACGTGTAAAGTGTTTTTTTTCACATTTTAACATGCGAGCAATTGCGGTTATATTTTGTATGGGGTGCACTTGTTAAAAAATTAGAGATGGGGTCTCGTTACATTTTTTTTTGGGGAAAATTACGTGATTTTTAACAAACGCACCGCATACAAAAATCGTTAGTGCAGCATCATTGTTCACATTATAATTGAAATGGGAACAATATTGCTGCATTAACGAACCAAAAAAAAGAAAAAAAATGAAAAACTTTTTTCACTGTAGTGTTTGGTATCGTAGGAACGGCCATGCTCTGGCCGATCCAACCATACCAAACTTTAACCCCTAGCTGCCACAGATCGGGAGATAGGGAGTTCATTGGAACTCCCTATGTCCACCGTTGGTGGCAGTTAGGGGTTAACTCTAGGAGTGGCGTCATCGTGCAATGCACGATGACGCCAGTCCTCAGGGGGAGTTCCCGGAGGCTTGGCCGACATCCAAGATGTCGGCCAGCTCCGGGAAAGGATCACGAACCGGCGCTTTTCAGCGCAGATTCGCGATCCAGCTCCCCAGGGGTTAATGCCAGGCACCATTTGGAAGGGCAGGCTGTGCCCTTCCAAATGGTGCCTGGGTTAACCCCCGCAATTCCGCCGATCGGGAGGGAGAGAGGTCCGAAGGACCTCCCCCCCTCCCTTTCAGGCGCCTCCTCCGCACATGCGGGGGGGCGCCTGAATTAGGTGTCATCGCGCTGTCGCAATGACACCTAATTTCAGCGGCTGCGGTTCCGGATGCTGGGCTGACATCGAGGATGTCAGCCCGCACCGGGGGGGCCAGCGATCGGCCGGAACCCGGCCGAACGCTGACCCCAATGGGAGGACGCGCTGAGCGCGTCCTCCGCATACCAGCAGCCATGCGGAGGACGCGCTCAGCGTGTCCTCCGCATTGAAGTGGTTAAGTTTACTTATTTTTTCTGTAACAGCCCTCTTTATTATCATTCCCTGGACCTCATATGCAAATTTCAGACATTTTCGCTCAGTACTTTCTTTGCAAACAGCGTTTCATTTTCACAGATTCACACAAACTATTTTGCTAATTTATTCACCTCCCTCGTCTGCGGTCTCAGCTGCTTCGGCTGCTTCGGCTGTGTTCGGCTCCTGCTCGGGCTTGGTTTTCGGCAGGTTAATCCAGATGTTTTTGAGGGATTTCGGTGTGCATTCGGTGGGTTTTGCGGTTAGTTTTCGTCAGGTTTCCGGCAGCTTTTCCCTGCAATTCGGGGACCCTGTGGTGTTTGCTGAATACACCGCAGGGTCACCGAAATGGGATCGGCAACACAAACCGAATTGAAGAGAACGAAAAGTCACCGAACGTGCGGTGACTTTTCGAATCTCTTTGAATAACCCTGTAAATAAATTGCAGTTTAGGACTAATCCATTAGTTCAAAATGAAATTTTGTGCTGTGCACATGTCTACTTTACACACTGTAGATGATTTAAAATTCAAATTTTATTGCATATTTTGTTATAATATTCAGGCAAGGCATGACGTATACATATAATAATGATATATTATGAATCTGCTGAAAAACATTATATATAAATTGCTTGGGTCGCATAATAAAATGTGACTTTACATGAAAAATATACAGTGTATAGTTAAACTGCCGTGCAGGGAAACCTGAAAAAGATGCATTGTATAGTTAAACCGCCGTGCCGGTCAGAGAAACCTGAAAAAGATGCACTGTATAGTATAACCGCCATGTGCTGGGGAAACGTGCAAAAAATGCTTTTATAGTATAACCGCCATGTGCAGGGGAAACGTGAAAAAGATGCATTTTATAGTATAACCGCCATGTGCAGGGGAAACGTGAAAAAGATGCATTGTATAGGAAAACCTCCATGCCCGAAGCTCATAGTATCCAATGGAGAAAATATTCAGTTTTCTATTTATTTTTTATTCAATCGTTTATTTTTTTAATCCACAGCAAAAACCCTTTTTTATTTATTGATATTTTAGGATTTTTCAGGTATTTTTCGGGATTTTTTTAGGCAAACTTTGGGGTTCCATTGTTTTAAAAAGAATAAAACAAAAGACAAGGCTATGTCATTTTTTTTCTCTGCGACCCAGATTCAGCATTGTTCTCCCTGGTGCTGAAAATTTTCTGCACCAGGGAGGGGGACTTAATCCCCCCTGCAGCCTGGGAAGGTTTAATTTTCCCCACTGCGAGCCGACCGCGCTAGACAGGGGGGAAACTCAGTTTCAGCATCAAAGACAGTTTTTTTTCACGCTGCAATGGCCCAACGGCGAGGTTTTTGTGTTTTTTCCACTGCAAGCCGACTGCGCTGGATAGGGGGGAAACTCAGTTTCAGCATCAAAGACAGTTTTTTTTCAACCCGCAATGGCCCAACAGCGGGGTTTTTCCTTTTTTTTTCACAGGGAAGCCTGTCCATCAGCCGATTTGGGTCGTCCATGATGCTGGAGACCGTATCTCCAGAAGGATATTGACATCTTAGAGAGAGTTCAGAGAAGGGCTACTAAAATGGTGTACGGCTTGAAGGAGAAAAGTTACCAGGAAAGGCTTAATGATCTTAACATGTACAGCTTGGAAAAAAGACGAGACAGAGGAGATATGATAGAAACATTTAAATACGTAAAGGGAATCCACAAGGTAGAGGAAGGGAGTATATTTAAAAGGAAACAAAATAGCAAAACAAAAGGACATAGTCTTAGATTAGAGGGGCAAAGGTTTAAAAGTAACATCAGGAAGCATTATTTTACTGAGAGGGTGGTGGATACATGGAACAGCCTTCCAGTAGAAGTGGTAGAGGCTAAAACAGTAATTGAATTTAAGCAGGCATGGGATAGGCATAAGGCTATCCTAAACAAAAGATAAATCCAGGTAAAGTATCCATGTAATTGGGCGACTAGATGGGCCGAAAGGTTCTTATCTGCCGACATTTTTCTATGTTTCTATGTTTCTATGTTTCTTCTGGATCTGGAGCCCCTTAGCCGAAGAGGAGGAGCCGCACGCTGCCAGAAAGAAAAGAGGAGTAAAAAAAAACTAAAAAGAGGAAAAAAAAGATAATTAAAAACAATTGGGCAGAAGATGAAGGATGAGCCCAATTATTTAAGGGCAAAAAAAGGGAACTCTAATTTTTAATACAGCGTCCATTTAAATCTGAACGGGCGAAAGAAGAAAGACCACGCGGCGCAGACACCAAATCTGCAAAGTGAAATGGATTCTTCATATATATATTAAAAAAGGAAACATAAACATCCACTGCCCTTCTCCCCGTCTATAGGAACACATAGGGTTTGGAAATGATTTTGGATGTGGTTACATAAGTACGGGTCCGAGCGGCTCATGTCGTCCGTTCAGCGATGAAATCCCCCCGTTCCTACAACAAACAGGTATAATTAGTAAAATCATTCGGAATTATCTTTAACCACAAAGCAGTAACTACATCGGCTAATGAGAGATTTAAACGTACGCCCTGCAAACCGACGCCAAGAAAGCAAAACACAAAGCAATCCCTGTGCGCTTTCTGTGATATACAATGTATCCTATTGCTGCTACAATATGCGGCATTAAGTCCCGCTTCCTGCAGGTGACCTCTTCGACCTTCGTTCCGACGAGTGTTTTTATGTCTTTTTTCTTTAAGTCAGTAACAAGTCTGTATTATTTTATTCTTTTTGGTTTTTTTTGTCTGCGAGCACCTGCGGCGCGGGCGAGATTCACAGTGGGAGGGAATCGCAACAGAACGCGACAAATGTACGCAGCATATGTGCGCTACACACCTGGGCCGCATAGAGTTCACTAGATCTGTCATTATTTAGGAATAATGAGGAGAGAAAAACCCTGAACTGCAAAATCAGCAGGTGTGAAAATCAGCTTTTGTTCAGGGGAGATGACTTAATTGCAATTTTGTGTTGTTCTATGTATATGGGTGGAGGGGTATGTATATGTATGTGTTTGTCTCATACTGTGTGCCTATGTATATGTTATTATACTTTGGGTGTGTATGTGGGAGTTTGTGTTATACTGTATGTATGTGTTTGTATGAGTGTATGTGCTATGCTTTGTGTGTGGGTATATGTGTGTTTTTGTTACGCGTCATGTTTGTGTGTATTATGCTGTGTGTATCTGTTATGCACTGTTATGCTGTATTTGTGGTATGCTGTGTGTGTGAAAGTTTGTGTTATGCTGTGTGTGTATGTGTATGTGTCTGTATTTGTGTGTATGTGTGAGTCTGTGTTATACTGTAGGGATGTGCATGACTTTTTTTTTCGTTTCGGAGTTTTTTTCGGGTGTTTTTTTCGTTTCAGATAATTTCGGACGGTTTTTCTTTCATTTCGGATCAATTCGATTCAGTGATTCGGATCATTTCGGGCGATTCGGATCATTTCAGGTGATTCGGATCATTTCAGGTGATTCGGATCATTTCGGCTGATTCGAATCTGCTAGTTTTTCATTTTATATGAGTTATTTGGTTTTTTTATTGCTTATTTAAGAATGGGGAGTAGATTACTACCAATAGAATGAAAGTTTCTTTACTTAATTATTTTTTGAGGATTTTTTAGACATTTTTTGGTGAAATTTTAGGTTTCCTAACATTTTTTTAAAGAAACATGGATTTTTAACCCATAGGTCTCAATGTAGCATATGAATCCACACACTGCTGGGAAGCGCCTCTCTACAATATAATTAATGCAGCATATGAATCCACACACTGCTGGGAAGCGCCTCTCTGCAGTATAATTAATGCATCATATGAATCCACACACTGCTGGGAAACACCTCTCTGCAGTATAATTAATGCAGCATATGAATCCACACACTGCTGGGAAGCGCCTCTCTGCGTTATAATTAATGCAGCATATGAATCCACACACTGTTGGGAAGCGCCTCTCTACAGTATAATTAATGCAGCATATGAATCCACACACTGCTGGGAAGCACCTCTCTGCAGTATAATTAATGCAGCATATGAATCCACACACTGCTGGGAAGCGCCTCTCTACAGTATAATTAATACAGCATATGAATCCACACACTGCTGGGAAGCGCCTCTCTGCGGTATAATTAATGCAGCATGTGAATCCACATACTGCCGGGAAGTGCCTCTCTGCAGTATAATTAATGCAGCATATGAATCCACACACACTGCGGGGAAGCGCCTCTCTGCAGTATAATTAATGCAGCATATGAATCCACACACTGCTGGGAAGCGCCTCTCTGCAGTATAATTAATGCATCATATGAATCCACACACTGCTGGGAAGCGCCTCTCACCAGTATAATTAATGCAGCATATGAATCCACACACTGCTGGGAAGCGCCTGTCTGCAGTATAATTAATGCAGCATATGAATACGTACACTGCGGGGAACAAGCGCCTCTCTGCAGTATAATTAATGCAGCATATGAATCCACACACTGCTGGGAAGCGCCTCTCTGCGGTATAATTAATGCAGCATGTGAATCCACATACTGCCGGGAAGTGCCTCTCTGCAGTATAATTAATGCAGCATATGAATCCACACACACTGCGGGGAAGCGCCTCTCTGCAGTATAATTAACAGCATATGAATCCACACACTGCTGGGAGCGCCTCTCTGCAGTATAATTAATGCATCATATGAATCCACACACTGCTGGGAAGCGCCTCTCACCAGTATAATTAATGCAGCATATGAATCCACACACTGCTGGGAAGCGCCTCTCTGCAGTATAATTAATGCAGCATATGAATCCACACACTGCTGGGAAGCACCTCTCTGCAGTATAATTAATGCAGCATATGAATCCACACACTGCTGGAAGCGCCTCTCTGCAGTATAATTAATGCAGCATATGAATCCACACACTGCTGGGAAGCGCCTCTCTGCAGTATAATTAATGCAGCATATGAATCCACACACTGCTGGGAAGCCCTCTCTGCGTTATAATTAATGCAGCATATGAATCCACACTGCTGGGAAGCACCTCTCTGCAGTATAATTAATGCAGCATATGAATCCGCACACTGCTGGGAAGCGCCTCTCACCAGTATAATTAATGCAGCATATGAATCCACACACTGCTGGGAAGCGCCTCTCACCAGTATAATTAATGCAGCATAGGAATCCACACACTGCTGGGAAGCGCCTCTCTGCAGTATAATTAATGCAGCATATGAATCCACACACACTGCGGGGAACAAGCGCCTCTCTGCAGTATAATTAATGCAGCATATGAATCCACACACACTGCGGGGAAGCGCCTCTCTGCAGTATAATTAATGCAGCATATGAATCCACACACTGCTGGGAAGCGCCTCTCACCAGTATAATTAATGCAGCATATGAATCCACACACTGCTGGGAAGCGCCTCTCTGCAGTATAATTAATGCAGCATATGAATACGTACACTGCGGGGAACAAGCGCCTCTCTGCAGTATAATTAATGCAGCATATGAATCCACACACTGCTGGGAAGCACCTCTCTGCAGTATAATTAATGCAGCATATGAATCCACACACTGCTGGGAAGCGCCTCTCTGCAGTATAATTAATGCAGCATATGAATCCACACACTGCTGGGAAGCGCCTCTCTGCGGTATAATTAATGCAGCATATGAATCCACACACTGCTGGGAAGCACCTCTCTACAGTATAATTAATACAGCATATGAATCCACACACTGCTGGGAAGCACCTCTCTACAGTATAATTAATACAGCATATGAATCCACACACTGCTGGGAAGTGCCTCTCTGCGGTATAATTAATGCAGCATGTGAATCCACATACTGCCGGGAAGTGCCTCTCTGCAGTATAATTAATGCAGCATATGAATCCACACACTGCTAGGAAGCGCCTCTCTGCAGTATAATTAATGCAGCATATGAATCCACACACACTGCTGGGAAGCTCCTCTCTGCAGTATAATTAATGCAGCATATGAATCCACACACACTGCTGGGAAGCTCCTCTCTGCAGTATAATTAATGCAGCACATGAATCCACACACTGCCGGGAAGTGCCTCTCTGCAGTATAATTAATGCAGCATATGAATCCACACACTGCTGGGAAGCGCCTCTCTGCGGTATAATTAATGCAGCATATGAAACCACACACTGCTGGGAAGCACCTCTCTGCAGTATAATTAATGCAGCATATGAATCCACACACTCCGGGGAAGCACCTCTCTTGAATGAATCATACAGAGAGGTGCTTCCCAGCAGTGTGTGGATTCATATGCTGCATTAATTATACTGCAGAGAGGCGCTTCCCAGCAGTGTGTGGATTCATATGCTGCATTAATTATACTGCAGAGAGGCGCTTCCCAGCAGTGTGTGGATTCATATGCTGCATTAATTATACCGCAGAGAGGCGTTTCCCAGCAGTGTGTGGATTCATATGCTGCATTAATTATACTGCAGAGAGGCGCCTCACAGCAGTGTGTGGATTCATATGCTGCATTAATTATACCGCAGGGAGACGCTTCCCAGCAGTGTGTGGATTCATATGCTGCATTGAAACCTATGGGTTAAAAAGCCTTGTTTCTTTAAAAAAAAGTTAGGAAACCTAAAATTTCACCTAAATTTTTTTTAAATAATCCTAACAGAATAAATAAGTAAAGAAACTTTCATTCTATTGGTAGTAATCTACTTCCCATTCTTAAATAGCCAATAGAAAATGAAATAACTCATAAAAAAGTGAAAAACCAACTGATCTGAATCACCCGAAATGATCCAAATCGGAAATGATCCGAATCACCGAATGATCCGAATCACCGAATCAAATCGATCAGAAATTTCGGATTGTCGATATTTTGATTTTGAAAAATGCTTCCAAAATGGTGAATTTCGTCCGAATTTCAATTCGGAACTAAACAAATTGCACATCTCTAGTATACTGTATGTGTGTGTTTGTGTGAGTGTATGTGTTATGCTTTGTGTGTGTCTACGGTGTACAATTCAGAGATGCAGGTTCCAAAGTCCCCCTGTCTCTCCTCACTGCAGCGCCACAGTCTAAGTTGTCAATGAAAGAATGCGCTGCATCATCAGCTCCACATTTGCTGGCAGTGTGGGAAATGAGAAGGTGAGTTAGCGCAGCATTATTTTTCAAGTGTTAATTGCAATCTGAATTTTTACATAAATCTAACCTGGTTAGGTTTGCTATCACTGGAAAGGTCATAATTCGGCCTTTTCAATGACACCTCATATGCCCCTCTAGCCCTTAGGACTCCAGAGATACAGTGATCTAAATGATGGCAAAAAAAACTTTTTTTTTAACAGAGCACGGTGCCCACTTGTGGCAGGCGCCTGTAGGCACATGCCTACTCTGCCTAGTTATAAATCCGGCCCTGGCTATGGGCTGGAATAGGGGTCAAGCTTTATACTCCGCACAGAGGAGGCTAAGATGAACATAGCAGAGGGAATGTGAGCAACACGGAGAGGACAAATTGTGGAGACGAGAAGGAAAAGATGAACTGTAAGAGAGGTTGGTAAGATGGACGGAAAATGAGAAGGAGGTGGTGATGGGGTGGACAGATGGTGAAATGTAGCAGAGGTTAGAGGATAAGGGAGTAACGCCTCTGCTACAGAGGAGCGACTGGAAGGCGAGATGATAACTATGCGCTGGAGGGCATCATTGGAGGATGATGGGAAGATAATGAACAGTTTCTGTGCTGGAGGAAAAGAGCAACAAACTGTCTGTTGACTGGTCTCATTCGCTCGTTTGTAGGGTTGACGACGGTGATGCGAAGACGCCTGTGACCCCGGTGGCCGAGGTTAGCGGTCTGTCCAAGGTCATCGAAAGAGTTGAAATGACTCGTCATAAAAGTGTCACCGGTGCTAGAGATCACCATGGCGCCTCGAAGGGGTGTCACCCAATAAATGCCCCGCGTCCAAACACAACGATTGTTCCTCGAGCCGTTGAAGTGGAGTAGAAGTAATGTCCTTTCTGTGCACTTGCGAACGAGCGATCACCGGCAAAGGGAGCCGAAGGAGGAGGCAGAACAAAGGTCAGCTTGGAGTTATTTCAAAGAAACTGCTGCTGCCTCTCCTCTGCTAAATGATATCTTTTAATCTCCCGCTGTGGTCCTTAGTGGTCTCTGCGCCGTCGGCACATGTGACTTACAGGGCTGGGCAAAGTATTCAACCCCCTGACTGAAGAATAAATAAGCTGAAACATCGGAAAATAAGTAAAATAAAATAGATGTGTGTGTTTATACATAGAATTATGAAGATTTATTACTAGAATATATTACTAACAATAGTCTAAATTATTATTCATATTTTTATATCTTCATATATATTTTTTGTGTCTTTTATTTTTTTATTATTATTATTTATTTATTTCCTATTTTTTTTAATTTTTTTTAAATAAGCAACTAATCATTGCTTCGAGTAAGGGTTATAAGGACATAAAGAAAAAGGTCAAAAGGACAACAAAATACACAAAGCTTCCTGATTCAGCATTAGATTTCACTCTTAAAAAATATAGGATTTTGGGAAATTCTTAGGATTGAAAATGAAGGAAGAGAAGAAAACACTTTGGATCAATGGGAAAACATTCTAATGTGGTGCAATCACCATGGGTACCAGTGGAATGTTACTACTAATTTATTGTTATTATTATTGCTGTTGTTATTATTAGATTGTCGTCATTTATATAATGGCACCAACAATTTCTGCAGCGCTGTACAATAACCAATGGGAACGTGAAACAATTAAGAAACAAGAGGTGCAGAGGGCCCTCCTCATAGGAGCTTACAATCTAGAGGAGTTGGGGGGGAGATATATTGGGGGGGAGATATATTGGTCGTCAGGATCACTAGTGTTACAGATAGAGACCTCTTCCATGTCCTCACACTATCGCGATATGGGGGGAGGCAAGGAGAGGGACAGGTCGGCTCAGTAATGTGGTGCTAATCCGAAGAGAAGGGTTTTGAGGGATTTCTTGAAGGTCTGAATATTAGGGGAGAGTTTGACAGGAGGAGGTAAGTCATTCCACAGGACCGGAGCTGCCTTTGAGGAGTCTTGGAGAGAGTTGGTGGCATGGGTAGAAACAGGACAGGTGGAGGTGGCTTGTTGACTGGACATGGTTTCCTTGTATCCATAACTTGGAGGATATGGAAGTAACATCCAGATTTATAAGGGGTGAGCACAAGCTGATCTCTGCTCACCTGTTCATTAACAGGGCTGTACAACATGCAAAAGGTTACCCACTGAGACTTGAAGAAAGGAGATTTCACTTAGGGCAATTATTTTGTATGGTATGAACAGTAATGATGTTTAAGTTTCTGTTTAGAGAGGTTGTTCTATGGGGGTAGAAATTTTAACACTTTATCAGTCTCTTTATGTTGAAAAAAATATTATCATTACATGTATTTGAAACATGGGATTCTTATTTAACTCTTAAATGTAGATAAAATAAAAATTTTATACAAACATTATAATTCTAAGATATTAGAAGATGATGATGACAATGTAAATTATCAGATTTTTTCATTTTCATCCCTTACAGAATTATTGAATGAGAGGTTGTAAACCCTAGATGGTGTCCTTCATCTGGCATAGTGTCACATGTGGGTCTGCATTATCAGCATACAGGCAGAAATGACCTTTGTGTCAATAAATGTGCTGCAGACAGATAATGAAATGGTGAGATCTCCTGTTCATGTGGATTTGTAGTGATCAGAATGAGATTATTAGCAATGCAATATCTGTATGTGCCGCATAATGCCTGTGTATGGCAATTACAGCAACACCTTGTATCTGTATGTGCTGTATAATGCCTGTGTATGGCAATTACAGCAACACCTTGTATCTGTATGTGCTGCATAATGCCTGTGTATGGCAATTACAGCAACATCTTGTATCTGTATGTGCTGCATAATGCCTGTGTATGGCAATTACAGAAACACCTTGTATCTGTATGTGCTGCATAATGCCTGTGTATGCAATTACAGCAACACCTTGTATCTGTACTGTACAGGGATTTACACTCATTATAACCCCCTGAATCGTTTCCCTGTACAGCAGCGACTGACCCCACAGCTCTCCCTGTATTCTGCAAAATCCCTGGCTGCTGGAATGCTGCAGTAAAGATTGTTGATCTTTTTTGTTGCAGAAGGTGGGGGCTGCTATCTGCAGCTTGTTTACAGTAATACAGAGTTCTCACCAAAAATGTGGTTTCTCCTCAAGGAGAACATAAATTTTGTGCTTAAAGGATTGCAACTTGGATAATATGTGCTGATTTTCATTAAAGTGACGACCCCATTAACCAATCGTAAGATACGAGGTGAGAGATATTGAAGTTTGCATTTTTGTGGGAACTCATGGAGTTAGGAAGCCTCCTTTTTATAAAATTGTTACAGTAACGTGTTTCCTCCTTGATATTTCAGTAGAAGGTAGTGAGATGTCGGCTTCTTACACCGCAGACTCTCAAATTATTTTTGTATTAACTGAACTCCGTATAAACAACTTATTTAATCGGGACAGGATTGGCCAAACCATCAAAGTGACTTAAAGAAGAGGCATAAGTCCTCAATCCCACCAGTGCTTTCTCCTCGGACACACCTGTACACACTGCAAGCAAACTAAGTATCAATTCTTGTAGAACACACGTATTTACTTTACAGAAAATAAATAAATCTCAGCGTGGTTTTTTTCCTGAAACATTTCCATCACTAAAATACCAAAACACAGAAGACCTTTGGGAAAATAAGAGAAAGTTTTCAGGGTTCCACCCTTAATAGGTTTATAAGAAACAGATTTGCCTTTCAGGACATTCAGTACTGTCAAAAAATATTAAATAAAATACAAGTATTTTCAGATCGAATACATTGCACACGTTAACTCTTGACAGGGAAGAAGAAAATGTAGTGATGGATTCCATGGGTCAAGTCTTTCAGTGGCATGACTGGAGTATCTCTAGGCACAGTGATACATTTGTAGCAGCGAGCAGAAGATTCCATCATACGATACAATGATTTTTCTACAAGTACATCCTGAAACATAATAGAATTCTCCACTGCTTCCAGATATTATTATTATTGTCATCATTTATATAGCGCCAACAGTTTCCGCAGCGCTTTACGATAACCAAAGGGAACGAGATACAGATAAAGGGACATAGGATGGAAACACTAGGGGCCCTATTACAATCTTCGCGCATATGTTTGCGCCGGCGCAAAAACGCATTAACGCGAGGGGCAAAACCCTTTGCGCTGAATGTTGTATTACAATGGCAGCGCAACAAACGCGCGTATAAGGCTAGGGTCAGACGAACGCATTTTTCACGTTGTCCTTGAAAAAGTGCGTTCGAACGAATGGACGTATTTTTTCACGGAATACGCGATAGCGGTCATACGATGCGCATTTTCGTCCGTGATTTTGTACGGATCATCAATAAAACCCTTTTGCGTCTGGACGTTATGTTGGCCGGACATGAGCAGCGTCTTACGTCTCCCAATCGCGCAAACACGCCGCTATGCGGACGCAGCGCACTCTGTACGTCAGTAGTAGCGGTTTGACGTTCTCGAAAAAATGCGTTCGTTGGCCACTTGCGTTGCCCGGACGAACTTTCGTGTGGCCGTTCGTCGTATATTCCCCGGCATTGGACGTCATTTGCTGCTAGCACGGCCGTGATTTCGTGCGGCTAAACGCACGTGAAAAATGCGTTCGTCTGACCCTAGCCTTAGTCTACCGTGGGTGAACCTGTGCGAACGCTGCGCGAGCTTACTGTACGTTGCACGTCCTATACTTAACATTGTGAGCGCAAATGCGTTTGTGCGCTGGTACGCGGATGGTATTACAATCTATGCGCTGTTTGTAAAGCACGGCCTTTGTGCGCATAATTTTAGCAACTCATAAAAGCTGGTGTTAATGACAAATTCTATCAACCTGCCGAAACCAAATACACCAGCCCAAAAAAACGCAGCAAAGTATAGATATACATTCTACACATACCTAACCAATAAAATGGAGAAGTTGTGTGTGCATATTTTTTGATGCAGCATATATGCGCAGACTGACTTTGACAGGCGCAAAACTTAACGTGAGACAATTGTGGTTCTTAATTCTGATTGGCTGAATTGCGTGAAAAAACAGTCTGCACCTGATTTCTGCGCGCAACGTTACTGCACGCGCGTTTGTGCACGTCCGTTTTACTCGCGTTATTGCTCGACGGATGAAAAAATGCGCGAGGATTGTAATTCCAGCATTGATTTACGCGCGTTAACGTTTAACGCTTGGCACACAAATTCACACGTTGAGCGAGCGTTTTAACGCGAAGATTGTAATAGGACCCCAGGTGTAGAGGGCCCTGCTCATAGGACCTTACAGTCTACAGGTGGTAAGTGTGGGATACTTTCAGTCTAAGTGATGGATTTTGAGTGAAATTGCATATTTACAAATCTTAAGGGGTTATTCAGAGAGCCTTGAACTGTCACCAACATTTCGGTACGCTCTCATACGCCGCACTTCGGTGAGTTAAATTCGTGATCCTGTTGTGAATTCAACATCCACCTGAGGGTCCCTGAAGTGCGGTGAATCGACCAGCTGAATGCATCCTCAAACCGACGAGTCGAACTCATAAACCGCTGAAGGTATCGAAAAAACCGCTGCGAAACCGCCGAATCGGTACGAAAGACTTTTAAAACACATTTTAAGAAAAATGTTTGCATGAAAGTGCCTGGAAATAAATTAAAAGGTCCTATGAATAATAATAAAAAAATCTGTTACAGAGTAACAAAAAAAGGCATGTGAAAAAAAAGTGGTATTACAGATTTCGATGAAAAAAAAAATCACCAAAAAATGCCTTAAAAATCCTACAAAAGAAATAAATAAAGAGAAATTTTACTGCAAATGAAAATAATTAATGTTTGAATAAATATTTAATATAAACATGGATTTTTTAAATTGAAACCTATGGGATTCGCCTGAATAAACCTGTCGAATGAAACCACTGAACATCAGGGCATTTCACTGACATTTCTCTGCTGTTCGATGTGAATAGATTAACCATTGCTTCTCTATGGAGAATTTCACCATATTTTGATGATAATTCGCCAATATTTGACAAATCGACAGTTTTTTGAATAGTCGAATGGCCGTGAAATTGCACCATACAGGGTAATTCACCATGACCATTTTGGTAATCTTAGAATAACCCCTTTAATATATTGATTGTTTGGAGAGTAAAGGCTCTGAACCCCAAAGTCATTTAAACCTTCTCCAAGATCATTTTATTTAAAGAGACAGTACCTCTAAAAATGCAATGTCCTTATTGTGTTTATTTGATGTTGCTGATTTCTTACATGTGTTTGCTTTTCTCTTGTATGTTTAGTTAAGCAAATATTTTCCTCTGTATGTGTCACTGGGTGCATCCATTGTGTGATATTTTCCTCTATATTTATTTATTTATTTATTTATAAAATGATTTTACCAGGAAGGATACATTGAGATTTCTCTCGTTTTCAAGTATGTCCTGGGTTCAAGAACATTTAAGTGTTACAGTTACAGAAATACAAAGTAATACAATGTAAGATATTAAAAAAAACAACACAAATATACAGATTAACAGAAAATAAATATGTAGGAAATAGTCATTATGTTACATGTTTACAGGTGCATTCTGTATATAGTCACTATGTTACATGTTTACAGGTGCATTCTGTATTGAGGTATGTTAGTAAGGAGCTCTTGAGTGACTTAAGACTGGTGGAAGATTTGATGGTGTCTGGGAGGCTATTCCATAATTGAGGTGCTCTGTAGGAAAATGAGGACCGAGCCACTTTCTTTTTGTATTGTGGTATTGCAAGTAAGGTGCTGGTCCTGGATCGGAGGTTATAGGATGAGGGAGCTGCTGGAGGAAGCAGTCTATTCAGTTAGGGTGGCAGCTTCCCAGAAAAGCTCTTAAACACCAAGCTGGAAAGGTGAAGGGTGCGTTTAGACTCCAGCGATGGCCAGTTTAGCTCTTTTAACATGTCACAATGGTGGGTCATGTAGTTACATTGTAATGCAAAGCGGCAGAATGAGTTATACAATGTAGTAAGTTTCTGAAGGTGTGTTTGCGGGGCGGCTGCATACACTACATCTCCGTAATCAATAGCCGGCATAAGCATTTGTTGTACAATCTGCTTTCTTACCACGGGACTCAGGCAGGATTTGTTTCTGTACAGGGCACCTAGTTTGGGGTAAAGTTTAGATGAGAGTTTTTCGATGTGGGGGCCAAAGGATAGATTAGGGTCCAACCACATACCTAGATATTTGAGAGAAGTGACTGTGGTCAGTGTGCCATTTGATTTTGTCCCAACACATAAGTGGGGATTTTGCAATTTGTGTAGTTTAGGTTTTGTTCCAAAGAGCATCGTTACAGTTTTGTCATTATTTAAAAAAAGTTTGTTGTGCTTGATTCACTTTTCTCCCTCTGTGAATTGTTCTTGCAGCACGGCTTCCAGCTGCCGGAGATTTGGTTTGCTGGTATAGATTACAGTGTCGTCTGCGTACATATGTACAGTTGAGGCTTTGCAGACGTTGGGCAGATCATTTATGAATATTGTGAATAGCAGGGGGCCGAGTATTGAGCCTTGGGGTACACCGCAAGTGACTGGGAGCGGGAGGGAGGAGCTGCCAGAAATTGACACATATTGTGATCAGTCGGATACATATGATTGACACCAGGTTAACGTGCGATCACCAATGCCAGAGTTTTTAAGTTTTTCTAACACGATGCCATGGTCTACTGTGTCAAAGGCCTTGGCAAAATCAAGGAAGATGCTCCAGTTAGGATTCCTTGTTCCATCCCAATTTGGATATCATTACAGACTTTTAAAAGGGCGGTTGTAGTTGAGTGATTTGGACGAAAGCCGGATTGATCTGGGGTTAAGTAGTTCCAATATTGATAATAATCACGTAATTGTGTGTAGACGCATTTTTCCAAAATTTTTGACATTACAGGGAGCAACGATATCGGACGGTAATTGGATACCAAAGTACTGTCTCCACTTTTATGGATAGGTACCACTCTCGCAGTCTTCCAGAGTTTGGGTATGTATCCAGTCGCCAGTGATTCATTGATTAGGGTTGCGACAGGATTTGCAATTGCCGGTGCACTGATTTTCAGCAGCATTGCTGGTATTTGATCAGGTCCACACTGGTATTTCATTTTTTGCTTACGGAGAAGTTTAGTAACGACACTGACAGGCACTGGTCTAAAACTGAATTCCTGTCTGATACAGTGACTTTGCACAGTTGGAGGGGCCTGACCTGCATGAGGCCTTTCTGATTGCATGTCATTTCCTAGCTTGGCAATCAAAGTGGTGGCGCATCCAACAAAATAACCATTAAAGGCATTTGCTACATCTAGGGGGTGTTGCAGGGTATGGTTGTTTACTTTGACAGCAGCCGGCTGGGAGTGGACTGGGGGTGCTTGTATGTTACTTACGGTTCTCCAAAAGTTTCTAGGGTTTGATATGTTATTGTTTAGATTTTCATTGAAGTAATGGGCTGTAGCCATTTTTGTTTGTTTTGTGCATTCATTCCGGCATTTTCGGTATTCGCAGTGATCGTTCATGGAACCAGTACTCTTGAAATTTGACCACAGTGAATCTCTAAGATGGTACATTAGTGTAAGATCAGCTGTAACCCAGGGGAGATGGGTCCCTTTTACTCGCACTTTACGCAGCGGGGCATGGGAATTCCAGACTTGCAGGAGCTCAGACTGAAAGTATTCAATTGCACAGTCTAGGTCTGGGATTAGGTTTAGTCTGTACTATATGTGTCATTGGGTGCATCCATTGTGTGATATTTTCCTCTAGATGTGTCACTGGGTGCATCCATTGTGTGATATTTTCCTCTATATGTGTCACTCGGTGCATCCATTGTGTGATATTTTCCTCTAGATGTGTTACTGGGTGCATCCATTGTGTGATATTTTCTCTATATGTGTCACTGGGTGCATCCATTGCGTCATATTTTCCTCTATATGTGTCACTGGGTGCATCCATTGTGTGATATTTTCCTCTATATGTGTCACTGGGTGCATCCATTGTGTGATATTTTCCTCTATATGTGTCACTGGGCGCATCTATTGTGTGATATTTTCCTCTAGATGTGTCACTGGGTGCATCCATTGTGTGATATTTCCCTCTATATGTGTCACTGGGTGCATCCATTGTGTGATATTTTCCTTTATATGTGTCACTGGATGCATCCATTGTGTGATATTTTCCTCTAGATGTGTCACTGGGCGCATCCATTGTGGGATATTTTGTGTTGTATCTTTCCATCACTTGCTCCTCACTGTGTGGCTTTGGTCATAGAATGGAGTGGAGTAAAAAAAAAAAAAAAAGGATTCTTCTGATTAACCCTTTCGCTGCTGAGGCTTTTCACACCTCTGTGCTGAGGTCATTTTTACCGGTTTTGCGCATCATGTTTAAACGTGTTTTGAAGGCTTATTTTAGTATATGACCCAGACATATTATATATATCGTTCTTTCCGTCAGACTCGGTAGATTCATAATATGTCATTATTATATGTATACGTCATGACCTGTCTGTATATTATAACAAAAAATGCAATAAAATATGTATTTTCAATAATTTACAATGTGTAAAGTGTTTTTTTTTCACATTTTAACATGCGAGCAATTGCGGTTATATTTTGTATGGGGTGCGCTTGTTAAAAAAATTAGAGATGGGGTCTCGTTACATTTTTTTTGGGGAAAATTACACGATTTTTAACAAACCCACCGCATACAAAAATCGTTAGTGCAGCATCATCATTCACATTATAATTGAAATGGGAACAATATTGCTGCATTAACAAACCAAAAAAAAAGAAAACAAAAATGTTTATTTTTTTTTTTATAATTAGTTTTTTATTTAACTTTTATTTTTTTTTTTTTTATTTTTTTTTTTACAAAATTTTTCACAGTCGTGTTTGGTATCGTTGGAACGGCCATGCTCTGGCCGATCCAACAGTACCAAACTTTAACCCCTAGCTGCCACGGATCGGGAGATAGGGAGTTCATTGGAACCGTTGGTGGCAGCTAGGGGTTAACTCCAGGACTGGCGTCATCGTGCTATGCAGGGGGGGAGTTCCCGGAGGCTTGGCCGACATCCAAGATGTCGGCCAGCTCCGGGAAAGGATCACGAACCGGCGCTTTTCAGCGCCGATTCGTGATCCGGCACCCCAGGGGTTAATGACAGCCACCGTTTGGAAGGGCAGGCTGTGCCCTTCCAAGCGGTGCCTGTATTAACACCCTGCTCCCCGGCGATCGGGAGGGAGAGAGGCCCGAAGGACCTCCCCCCTCCCTTTCAGGCACCTCCTCGGCACATGCGGGGGAGGCGCCTGAATTAGATGTCATTGCGTCGCCGCGATGACATCTAATGTCCCCGCCGGGCTCCCGAGTGCTGGGCTGACATCCAAGATGTCAGCCCGCACCGGGGGGGCGCAGCAATCCGCCGGAATCCGGCAGATTGCTGCCTCCTGTGCTCGGACGCGCTGAGCGCGTCCGTAGCACAGGAGAACCACTTGGCTGGACGCGCTGAGCGCGTCCATAGCAGCCAAGTGGTTAAACCTGACAAATGAAACCACTGAACATCAGGGCATTTCACTGAAATTTTTTAACTGTGAATAGATTAATGATTGCTTCTCTATGGGGGATTTCACTGCCACTGAACAGGCACCGTATTTGCTGGCAATTCGTCAATATTTGGCGAACTGCCTGCTTTTTGAATAGCCGAATGGCCATGAAATTGCACCGTACAGGGAAACTCACTGTTCAGTGGAATGTCAGGGCCCGATCGGCTCTCTCTGAATAACCCTGTATAAATATTCATTATTTTCCACTGGGTTACCAACATTCTTATTACTTAGGGGGTTATTTGCCGAGTGGTGATTTGGGGAAGAATTTGAAATTAAAGGTCAAATTAGTCCAGCTGAAAGAATAGCAGAGATGGAAATGTTTCAGAATCAGCTATCTTGGTCTAAAACGTACAGTTTTTCCAACCATTATTGTTTAACCCTAATAATAATAGAATTTTCCTTTGTTTTTTTTTCCTCTCAGGGAATAAACCTCAACATTCTATGCATGGATTCTTATTTTATTGTACTCTTACATATGTATCAAATCATCACATTGAGAAATATTAAGGGAATAGACAAGAGTCCTGACTTAATCCTTGTAATGCGTTGACCTCCTTTACTCGGACCACAAGACGTTCTGGTTACATGAAGTCTCCATCTCCCCGAGGTCTATTGTTGAATACTTCTCGCACCGGACCCTCGCAGCCTCCGTGCCTCTATACAGATCCCATGTTACACGTTAATCAGACCCATATTTTGTTTGTAATCCATTAATCAGCCACTGGATAGGGAAGTGCTGAGCGCTGACCTGGTGTTCCGACCCTATGTACTCGCACTCAAAAACTCCTTCGGTTATTCAGTTTAGTCATCTGGAAAGCAGAATGATTTATTAATTCCTGTTTTATGTCCATTCTTCTGCTTTTAAATTTTAATTGTAAAATTACTGCTGGCAAGCGTTTTCTTTGTATATCTTTTAGCATTTTTTAAAAAAAAAAATTTGTGTGTGTTTTTTTGTGTTTCTTTTTTTATGGCTCTGAAATCTTCGAGTTCTTTTTTTTTTAAGTCCCGGTAAATAATTGTTGTGTGTTTTTTTGCTACATGGCGTCCATATAAGCACGTGTTTGTTATCCGCGGTTTTGCGTATCATCACTGGAAATTGAAAGTGAATGGCCGCCTTGATTATTGCTCTACTATTTAGCAACGAGACAAAGTATTGAGCGGCTTCGAAGAAACCTATTTACAAAAATACAGTGAATCAGCAAACTGAGAAACCAGCGGCACGAGAATAGCCAAAACCTTATTAATCTACATCATCATGTCAACTCTGACCTCACATACCCCTACCTTAGGTTAGAAAGAGGACAGGGGGGCTGACATACAGGAAACACTGCAGACTCTATTCCAAACCAGGTGTAAACGTAAACAAACTTGTTTTAAACTTAGCAACTCCATAGACTTTAATGGCTCTGTGAATTTTACACATACTCTGGTTAAGTTTACACCAAGTTTGGAATAGGGCCCTGTGATAGCTCGGTGGTTAATGCTCCAACTACTCCAACTCCAACACATGTTTTTTGGAGTATAGCCAGTTCAACCATTGATTCATGTGTCAGTAAATAATGTCCAAGAATTTCAGTGGATTCACCATTTTGCATATTCCGTCCAGGACTTGTTTTTGGTTTGTGAAGGCCCCGTTGTGTTCCTGTGTCATATACATTAGTGCACATTATTGTTCAACTTTGTGTGAAAGTTATTTCTGTAAACCTTGTATTTTTTTGGGAAGGGGAGTTTTTTTTTTTAATAGAACCAAAAATATTGAGTCACCATTATCAGCGGCTCTCAACATTTGATTCCTAGAACGAGTGATTAGGGACGAGCTACGAGAGCCCATTCCTTGCACACCAACCACACACCGGTGCTCTCCCACAGGGCACCTCTATGCCCCAGACACAAATTCCAGGAAAACGAGACGCCCTCCTGCTTTAATGTACATGGATCTTAATTGGAGTATGGATAAATGAAGACATTTTGGCCCTTGGCATGATTAAGGCCTTAAGGGCAGAAACGTCGCCTTCATCACACTCCAATAAAGATCCATTTACACTACAGCAGGAGGGCCTCTATTTTCCTAGGAACTTTCCTAGAAACGGTGTTTGCCTGACTATGGACTCTTGGCAGGTCTATGTCTTACCTTCTTGGGCCAAATCTGTAGTTATCAAAGTTCAATGGTTGGCCACTGGCACTCCAATATGTTCGGTGTCTTTGTTAAAGACACATAAAGCGTGACGTTTCGGTCAATGGGTCAATGGAAAGCTCAAGAAAGATCGTTGTGTCTGCCGAAACATTGTGCTTTATGTCTCTTCAATAAAGTCACCTTCCACAATGGAGTGCTTGGTACCTCTTCAATTTTTCCTCTAATAGATGGAGTCTTTGGCCGCTCTGGTCCCATGAGCACCTGTTTCTTTAAGAAACTGCAACACATGTGAGTGCAACTCCAAACATTTAATAACAACTATGGCTGGCCGGTCACTCACTATCTGAGGAGACCAAGGGTCCTCCACAGTTGATACATGCAAAGTCATTGCTATGGCTGTATGAGCTTTTGTAGATCCTCCAGACCAGCCTGGGGCTGGTGCTCCATGCCCACCATCATCTAAACCGTGTCAGGAGCTTCTGGTCCAACTCAGGGATTACCCCAGACCTTTCAAGGCCGTCTGCAGCCAGTCGATAACTACACCTCATCCATCTGTTCCTCTGCCCAGGCCAAATCATGGGCCCAGTCTGGCCATGACCAGTACGTCATCCAACTTGGCTACAAAAAGCAAAAGTCTAAGATCAACAGTTTTCTATCCTCTGACATGTGAAAAATGAAACACACTGTCTCACATTGAAATAATAATAAGCGCAGTTGCCTTTTAAATAAATATACAGAAAATAACATATAAAAATATATTATATATATTTATATTAATAATAATCTTTTAGCTCTGTATTTTCTCTTATTTTTGCAGGGTTTTTTTAGAGAGATTTGGCTGTATAGTTTATTTATTATATATATTATAAATTTAATGATTTCCAAAAAAAAAAAGAAGAAAATATCAGAAAATAAATTCCTTCTTGAGTCCGAAACAGAATCTGTATTTCTCCCTGGATCCAGGAGGGAGGATTAATTAAGTCCAATAATGTGAAGTTTTATAAGAAGAGAAAATATCAAGTGACAGGAGCGATTCAGCAACATATAATCAACATAAACAATGGCAAGACGCACTACACGAAGCCGAGGCGGCCGAGGCTCCGAGCCTGAAGAAATGCTTTGCAGATGGATAACCTGCTACATGACGCCGTGACGGAAAGGAAACAGGATCAATTTGTTCCATGGTAGGATATGGGCTCTAGAATTTCCTTCCTCATTTATCAGATAGGATGGAAAGCGTCAGGATGGGGGGAACTCCTCTAGCACATCATCAGCGTTCCCCAAGGAGGAAGGAATACTAAGAATATCCTCCGGAAAACAGATGCCTCGGTGCAATGCGGAGAAAGTCCTGATTTTACCAAAAGGAGACGTTCTGTGCTGAACACTGCTCTACCTGTTTACCTGGTGTCAACCCTTTGGTTTGTTTTCTGGATTTCTCTGCTTGACCCTTGGAACTGGACACTGACTCGCCTCTTGGATTATCCCTTCAGATACCTCACATTGAACTCCCTACTAGCTTGGTCATCGGTACCATATCGTGAGGTTCTGACCCCAATCCCTCGACCCTGACTGTTTGTCAGGCTTAACCGGCCATGTCTTCATAGAAAGTCAATACAGAGGAGCGGGATGCAATCACACTTTGGCAAACTGACCATTAGGGCAATAGGGCACTGCTAGAGGGCCATGACCCAGGAAGGCCCCACCTAAGAGTTAGTTAAAAAAATAAAGAAAAATATGGGGTCCTTGTCCACACAACAGATTAAAAAATACAGAAAAATATGGGGCCCCGAGTCAAGCGCACTCTACTGTTTTATGGTTCTTTCTTCTATTCTCGTGGGCAAGTAGAGATGTATCCCAACATAGCCCTCAAAGAGAAAAGAAAGAAAAGATCATAGTGTAGATAGTTTCAATTCAGTATGAAGAATAAATCCCCAAATGGTCTCACTCACATTTGTGGGAACTCATCCAGCTCAGAATCATGTGCCTCTGGGTTATATCGGCCACCCAATAGTCACTCTGAGTTGGACCTATCCGGGTCCTCGGTGTTTCCATTCTCCTGTAATTAACAGATATGGCTACATTTCGCACTATGTTTTCTTTGTATCTTGGAGGATCCAACACACCATTGAAAATTCAAAAGGACTGTTGGGTGGCCGATATAACCCAGAGGCACAGGAATCTGAGCTGGATGAGCTTCCACAAATGTGAGGGAGACCATTTGGGGATTTATTCTTCATACTGAATAGAAACTATCTACACTATGATCTTTTCTTTCTTTTCTCTTTGAGGACTAACTTGGGATACATCTCTACTTGCACAAGAGAATAGAAGAAAGAACCATAAAACGGTGGAGTGCGCTTGACTCGGGGCCCCATATTTTTCTGTATTTTTTAAACTGTTGTGTGGACAAGGACAACAACCTTGAGTTTCAGAGCGGCACCGTGCATCGTTTATTGTGGTTAGCGCTACACTGTATTTCTAACAGTTTTTTTAAGAGTTAGTTAAGCGTACTCTTCAATGAGGTCCCTAACCATTACACATAAAATGATTAGGAAATGGTCAAAATTAGCCAAATTTTGTCTAGAGAAATAAATTCTGTGATACTACAATGTACATGTGGGCTTTTCGTCTATGTTGGAGTGGCTTGCATGTGGGCTTTTCTTCTATGTGAGAGTGGCTTGCATGTGGGCTTGTACAATGAGGGGCCCCATGATCTTCTAGTGACTGTGGGCCCCAAGGGTCATCAGTCCTCCCCTGGTAGCTGAGCACTTAGGAATAACCATCGTTTGCTAATGAATGGTCAAGCAGGTCACTAATGAATGGTCAAGAAGGTCACTACGTTGCTTGGAAGTAGGACTGGTGTCCTTTCGGCCCGGCACCTGAATCCGTCACTGTCATGTTATCTTTCCCGATAGGTTCTGAACGTATTTACTGACCGTCCGAGGGTTAAAAAAACCACTCTGCTCGCAGCTGGCACGTTACAGATATCTTGTTATATTAATATTAGCAAATTCCTTCCTTTAAAACCGCGGGAGAGCCGGCTGGAAGGGCAGAAGGCCTTGTGCTGCCCCGTGGCCCTCACAGAGTTAACCTGCTTGTTTTTTCAGAGCGTCTCATCTGGGGCCAGTGGTGTCTCTCTATCTGTCCATTTAAGACTCGGCTGAGACATACCGTACTGATGGAAATACGTCCTGACAGGAAGATTTATAGAAGCTGCTACTATAATCAACTGGCACTGCGGCTGCCAAAGCATATACAAACTTATGTATATAAATATATATATTTGCGGCGGTCACATGAGATGAGGCTATCCCGAGCCAACTTGCATTAAATATAAACCGTGGGACATGTACTGGGTTTATTCAGCTCGAGAATCAAGGCAAGCAGACCAACTGGCAAGACGTAAGATTGGGTTTCGGTTAAAGCCAGTGGCACCATCAGATTGCTGCACCTTCTGCTGGGCCAGACCTCGGACAACAGTCATACCGCGGCCGGAACGGAGCAGTCAAGTTGGCCGAGTAGGTATTTAAAATGTAACGTCGCCCACCCAGTCTGTATTTGACAAAAGTCCAAGGAAGACAAGGCCCGAACACATACCCAATGGTGTTTTGGTTTGAGCAGCTTTGGACCACTATCTCTGCTCCCGCGCTATGTCATCTGAGGTCATGGAAGACGGACGTGCTGGTCACACAAGGAGAAAGATGTTGGTCCACAGCATGTAATTTTAAATAAAATGAAACAAGCGGTCTTCCAGTCTACCCGCGTCTCTGCGTCTCTGGGTTTATACAGCGTAAGGACAAATAAAAAACATCCGAAAAGGTATAAAACAAAAAAGCGTTTCCATGTTTACAGGAAAAATACTTCTTCTCCGATGTCTGGTCTGAGGATTCACAGCCATGGTTCCACTGGAGGTCACCAGGGGATCTCAGTGGTCAAAACTTAAAAAAATAGACTTTTTGAATTGGTTCACCATGTGATGCAGTAAATATGATCTTTGAACATGGTTGAAAGACATTTTGACGGTTCCTTAATGGTGTTGAGGAAGTCCAATGGACTTGCGTGGTTCTCACAACCAATGTACCATAGATTTCCCTTTGTGAAATACTTTCAATCATCTTTGAAAAAAATATCCACTATCAGGGTTATTCGGAATTTCGGTGCTTTTTCGTTCCTTGCACTTCAGGGAATTCCTTGACCTTGCGTTGAATTTAGCTTCAGCGTTCACCACTGGGTCTCCGTAGTGCAGGAAAATCCACCAAAACACCACTGAATCGAAAAGGAAGAGAGGGTGACATCAGTATGCTCTCTGCATGATGACATCACTAGTGACTGATCTGGTGACCGGCAGACTGGAAATTCTAAATCCCGGCTGCTAGGGATGCTGGGTGGGGTGGAGGAAACTCTTCCACTTCACCCAGAGAATACACCTGGTTGGGGGGAGCTGGGCAGGGAGCACTCCTTGGGGTAATCATCCGTAAATCCTGATCACTTTAAAAAGATAATATGGCCACGCAGGATGAGCAGAGCGTCCCTTTAATATTTCTTTGTCTGATGACCAGATCTTCCTCTAGAAATACATGTTTGGCTCCAATATAATTTTCCATCTCTAAATAATCAGTTTCTTTACTAGAGATTATCTACCAAAACCTTTATCAAGCCGGTGACACGAACGAAAATTTGCCACGGCTTACAACCCGATATGAGGACAGGTCCAAAAGTAAGGAAAAAAATCTATGAAATAATGATGTTAACTCAAAAAGGTTTATTTTTTCAAAGAATTTCTCAACGTAATCGCCGGAAATCTCCACGCATTTCTTATGCAGTGCATCCACTGTCAAAACATCCCAAAAATCATCTTCTGTCAACGTAGCTGCATCTCCAGTGACAGTTGCTTTGGAGTCAAACTTCTCATCTGCCAACGTGACGAGGAACATTGACAAACTCAACTCAGGCACTTTTTTGTTCTGTGTGCAACAAACGCAGAGGCCAGTGGACGCGCTTTATGGTGAAGTGCAATTCATCATGGAGAATCGTCAACATGGTTGTTTTTGGAATGTCGGCCTTTCCCACAAGCTTTCTGAGAATGGTTTGAGGTTCCCGATACAGAATTTCTTCACCTTGGCCATCCTTTTCTTATCCGTGGACGTGTGGAGGCATCTCCTTTCTTGGTTCTGCCTCTGCAGTCTGAAATGAACACCTGAGCCCGACTCATACACCTAGGGATGAGCCGAACACCCCCGTGTTCGGTTCGCATTCGAACAATTTGAAAAGTTCGAGTTCGAACACGAACCGAACTCAATGCAAGTCAATGGGACTCAAAAGTTAGATTTTAAGAGTGCCCTCCAAGCAGGGGCGGATCCAGAGACTAGTCTCGGGAGGGGCACTGACAGAAAATAAGGTGTTTTAGCAGAGAGTCCGACTCACGAGAATTTACAGGAGCTTACAATCTAGAGGAGCAGAGGGCCCGGCTCACAGGAGTTTACAATCTAGAAAAGCAGAGGGCACCCAGGAGCTTACAATCTAGAGGAGCAGAGGGCACCCAGGAGTTTACAATCTAGAGGAGCAGAGAGCCCCCAGCTCACACATGGATTTGCCCCCAGCTCATGGATTTGCCCCAGCTCATGGATTTACCCCCAGCTCATGGATTTGCCCAGGTCATGGATTTGCCCCCAGGTCATGGATTTGCCCAGCTCATGGATTTGCCCCCAGCTCATGGATTTGCCCAGCTCATGGATTTGCCCCCAGCTCATGGATTTGCCCAGCTCATGGATTTGCCCCCAGCTCATGGATTTGCCCAGCTCATGGATTTGCCCAGCTCATGGATTTACCCCCAGCTCATGGATTTGCCCAGCTCATGGATTTACCCCCAGCTCATGGATTTGCCCAGCTCATGGATTTACCCCCAGCTCATGGATTTGCCCAGCTCATGGATTTACCCCCAGCTCATGGATACCCCAGCTCATGGATTTGCCCCCAGCTCATGGATTTGCCCAGCTCATGGATTTACCCCCAGCTCATGGATTTACCCCCAGCTCATGGATTTGCCCAGCTCATGGATTTACCCAGCTCATGGATTTGCCCAGCTCATGGATTTACCCCCAGCTCATGGATTTGCCCAGCTCATGGATTTACCCCCAGCTCATGGATTTACCCCCAGCTCATGGATTTGCCCCCCAGCTCATGGATTTGCCCCCAGCTCATGGATTTGCCCAGCTCATGGATTTGCCCCCTGCTCATGGATTTTCCAGCTCATGGATTTACCCCCAGCTCATGGATTTGCCCCCAGGTCATGGATTTGCCCAGCTCATGGATTTGCCCCAGCTCATGGATTTGCCCAGCTCATGGATTTGCCCCCTGCTCATGGATTTGCCCAGCTCATGGATTTACCCCAGCTCATGGATTTGCCCAGCTCATGGATTTACCCCAGCTCATGGATTTACCCCAGCTCATGGATTTGCCCCCCAGCTCATGGATTTGCCCCCAGCTCATGGATTTGCCCAGCTCATGGATTTGCCCCCTGCTCATGGATTTGCCCAGCTCATGGATTTACCCCCAGCTCATGGATTTGCCCCCAGGTCATGGATTTGCCCAGCTCATGGATTTGCCCCCAGCTCATGGATTTGCCCAGCTCATGGATTTTCCCCCTGCTCATGGATTTGCCCAGCTCATGGATTTACCCAGCTCATGGATTTGCCCCCTGCTCATGGATTTGCCCAGCTCATGGATTTACCCCCAGCTCATGGATTTGCCCAGGTCATGGATTTGCCCCCAGGTCATGGATTGCCCAGCTCATGGATTTACCCCCAGGTCATGGATTTGCCCAGCTCATGGATTTGCCCCCTGCTCATGGATTTGCCCAGCTCATGGATTTACCCCCAGCTCATGGATTTGCCCAGGTCATGGATTTGCCCCCAGCTCATAGATTTGCCCAGCTCATGGATTTACCCCCAGCTCATGGATTTGCCCCCTGCTCATGGATTTGCCCAGCTCATGGATTTACCCCCAGCTCATGGATTTGCCCCCTGCTCATGGATTTGCCCAGCTCATGGATTTACCCCCAGCTCATGGATTTGCCCAGGTCATGGATTTGCCCCCAGCTCATAGATTTGCCCAGCTCATGGATTTACCCCCAGCTCATGGATTTGCCCCCTGCTCATGGATTTGCCCAGCTTATGGATTTACCCCCAGCTCATGGATTTGCCCCTGCTCATGGATTTGCCCAGCTCATGGATTTGCCCAGCTCATGGATTTGCCCAGCTCATGGATTTGCCCCCTGCTCATGGATTTGCCCCAGCTCATGGATTTGCCCAGCTCATGGATTTACCCCCAGCTCATGGATTTGCCCAGGTCATGGATTTGCCCAGCTCATGGATTTACCCCCAGGTCATGGATTTGCCCAGCTCATGGATTTGCCCCCTGCTCATGGATTTGCCCAGCTCATGGATTTGCCCCCAGCTCATAGATTTGCCCAGGTCATGGATTTGCCCAGCTCATGGATTTGCCCAGCTCTCACCTGGATATTGCTCCAGGCCTCCAGCTCCGGTGTTCAGGGACCCAGATGCTGCCGGGCAGCGCAGGAGCGCCTGCTGGTCCTGAAGAGTGCGTCCTTGTAAAGGGGAGGCGGCTGCGTGCGTGCGCAGGTCACGCGGTCCGGCCAGTCAGGTGGTACAGAGACTCAGTACCACCTGATTAGCCGGACCACGTGACCGGCTGCGCCTGCACGCAGCCGCATCCCCTTTACAAGGACGCACTCTTCAGGACCAGGCAGGTGCTCCTGCGCTGCCCGGCGGCATCTGGGTCCCCGGCTCAAATCTCGGGGGGGGCAATTGCCCCGTTGCCCCCCCCCTGGATCCGCCCCTGCCTCCAAGAGGGCATATATGCAAGATATTTGCCATAAAAGGTGCATGGGGGTCCGGGTAGTGCCCTGGAGGACAGGAAACAAGGACAAAAAGTTAAAAAAATATGTTTTTAAAAGGGACAGTGAGTTTTCCATGAAATAAGGGTTAAAAATAAAAACAAAAAATTACTTCAAATATCGTGCCTAGGAGGTCCCCATAACCTGCCCGTGAAGTGGTGGATTTGTAGGATGTATAGAAACGTTTTAAAACAAAAATATGACGTTTCAAATGACGGTAAATGTTTTTTCTTTAATCTATTCATAAACAACTGCTTGGGGCAGCAGTCTGTATTAAAAGAGGAGACCTTTTAGGACACGCAGAACAAGTTTAGTGATTTTAGGGCTAAAGTATGGTGAAACTTTTGCAGGCTTTGAATGAAAGTAATAATAGGTGCTTTAAAATTGGGCCTTTAGTGTCGGCAACAGTGCCGTCACACCGTAACCCCTCTGTGGTATTGCGGAAGAGTGCAGGGTTGGACCCTGCGATTCAAAAAATTAAAATGATATAAATCTGGTACAGGCGTCAGTGCAGCCAAATATTGTGCCTTTGGTGGCAGCAAGTGCCTTCACACCGTAACCACTCTGAGGTATTGTGGAAGAGTGCAGGGGTGGAGGTTTTGGGAATGCAGAAGACATCCAGATCTATTCCGTTACGTCAGCATCAGGGGATTGATAGCTGCTGATCCAGGACTGATTCATTTTTATAAATGTCAGCCGGCCTACAGAGTCGGTGGACAGACGCACTTTTGTCTGTGACAAAACCTCCAGCGGCACTGAACGTCCTTTCAGAAAGCACGCTGGATGAAGAGCAACCTAGTAGCTGCATAGCATATTGGCTAAGTTCTGGCCAGTGATCCAATCTCAACACCCAGTAAGCCAGTGGATCATCTGCTGGAAAGGTATCCAGGTCTGCCCTTGCCCCTAGGTAGTCCTGCACCATACGGTGAAGACGCTGGCAATGGGTGCCTACATTTGACATCCCTGGGCGTCGTGGACTAAAAAATATGTAAAAATGCATCAGTCAAGCGGCACAGGCCTTCACCACTATTCCTCTGATCATCCGCAGCCTCAGAAGCACCTGTGTCATCACATGGTAACCTACTAGTGCCTGGAAAGGTGTTACACAAGTGTCGCTTTAGAGCTTCCTCAAGATTTTTGATCCTGTGCTCCCTCTGTGTGGGCAGGATGAGCTCTGCAACTTTACCCTTGTATCGTGGATCAAGAAGGCTTGCCAACCAGTAATGATCCTCTCCTTGATAGCACAAATCCTGGGGTCCTTTATCAGGCTTTTCAGGATAAGGGAGCCCATGCAGTGTAGGTTGGAGGTGGCATTAGCTTCCGAGTCTTCCTGCTCAATGAGGATGACCCCATCGTGCACTTCCTCCTCCCAGCCACGTACTAGTCCTTGTGTTTTTGGGCACACAAAACCCTCCCTTGAGGAATCCCCACCTTCAATGCCCCACTACTTAAATATTCCTCCTCCTCCTGTCTGATCTGAGGAGGACCCGCTGGAATGCTGTCTGCGGAAAGACTGGGGCCTTGAGAGCTAGGGAAGGCCTCCTCTTCCTCCCGCTGCTCTGCCTCTAGAGCCACATCTATAATTCCCTGCAGAGTGCGCTCCAGCAGGAAAACTAAAGGAATTGTGTCACTGATGCATGTACTGTCCCTGCTCACCATCCTCGTTGCCTCCTCAAATGGTGACAGTACAGTGCATGCATCCTTGATCATCAGCCACTGCGGGGGGGAAACCAAGTTGACCTGAACCTGTCCTTGTGCCATACTCACACAGGTACTCCTTGATGGCCCTCTGCTGCTTGTGCAGACGCTGCAGCATTGCTAATGTCGAGTTCCACCTGGTGGGCATGTCCCAGATCAGACGGTTTGTGGGAAGGTAGAATTCTCTTAGAATTTCTGCCAGGCGAACACTTGCTGGGATTGACCGTCTGAAGTGGCTGCAGACTTTTCTGGCCTGGCTGAGAAGCTCTGCCAGCCCTGGGTACCTGGTTAGGAAACGCTGTACCACCAGATTTAAGACGTGTGCTAGGCATGGTACATGCATCAACTTACCCAGGCGTAGGGCAGAGAGAAGGTTGCTGCCATTATCACAGACGACCATTCCCAGCTCAAGCTGGCGTGGTGTTAACCATCTCTGCACCTGCCCCTGCAGAGCTGACAGAATTTCTGGCCCGGTGTGGCTCCTGTCCCCTAAACAAACCAGCTCAAGCACAGTATGGCATCTTTTTGCTTGAGCCATTGCGTAGTCCCTGTCACGCGTCGCTTTAACTGCCACTTCGGCCAGAGACAGAGAAGGAGGAGGAGGAGAAAGAGGGAGAGGTGGTGGTGGAGCAGACAGACCTCATACAAGCAGCTTTCTGGAGGCGTGGTGGATGAACAAGCTCCAGCACAGAGCCCCGTCTTGGATCCCTCCCAGCTGCAATCAGAGTTACCCAGTGTGCCGTGAAGGAAATGTAACAGCCCTGTCCATGCTTACTGGACCACGTGTCTAAAGTCACATGCACCTTGCTGCTGACGGCCTTTCCCAATGACTCAATAACATTGTCTTCCACGTGTTGGTAGAGTGCTGGAATGGCTTTCCGTGAAAAGTAATGGCGTTTTGGAACCTGCCACTGTGGTACAGCACATTCAGCAAATTCATGGTAGGAAGCAGAGTCCACCAGCTGGAAAGGCAGAAGCTGTAATGCGAGTAATTTTGCTAAGCTGGCATTTAGATGCTGTGCTTGGTGATGGTTGGGATTATATTTTTTCTTACGCTGCAGCAGCTGGGGCAACGTAATCTGACTGCGTAAATCTTCAGCTGATGGAATGCTGTCACATTGTGAGGAAGGACCTGGTACATCCATTACTGTAGCATCATCCCTGTCAGTGGAGGTTGGAGTCAATGACATGGCAGGACATATAGTGGGGGTAGAGACAGTTGAGGAGGACCTACGCAAAGTGTTGTGCCAACGGGATGCATGGCAGGTGGTCATATGGCACCTCAAGCATGTGGTACCCAAGCGTCCAGTGTCTTTCCCACGCTTGAGCCTCATCTGACATAGATTACAAATAGCAATGGTGGGGTCTGCTGCACATTTCTTAAAGAACTCCCAGACAGCAGAGTTCCTGGATGTGTGCTTTGAGACAACAGCGCTCTGCACCTGAGCAGCTCAGACATCTGATGCCTTGGACTGGCTAGTGCTACGGTTGGTCATAGAGGATGTTGTGCCTTGTGTTTGTTGTGCCTCCTCCTCACTTGACTCCTCTGTTTGATCAGACACCCAGGTGGAGTCAGTGACCTCATCATCATTGTCATCACCCCTTATCTCCTCGTCACTGGAGCCAACTTGGCAGTATGCTGCAGCTACTGGGGCAACATGAGTGCCAGTTATTTGTGTATCACTGGCACCCCCTTCCTCTAGGTTGATTATACTCCCTTCCTCAACCTCAGAGATTGAATCAGAGCACTGTAGTTGCTGCGCATCCTCAAGCAGCATGTCACTCTCATTGTAGTCAAACAATTCAGCTGACTCCTCCGTGTGTGATAGCGAGGCTACGGCAGGAGTAGCTGTGGACATGGAGGCCGCATTAGATGCTTTGGCAGCTGAGGTGGACTGTAAAGCACTACAAGCCTGGCTGGCAGAGGACTGGGAGGATGAGGATTGTCTGGTTAGCCAATCCAACCAAATCCTCTGTATGTTGCTGCTGCTTAAGACAGCCAGCACCAGTTAGAACGGACAAGCGTGCCCCTGCAGAGGATGCACCACGTCCACAACGACCAGAGGCACAGCTTCCCGACACAGAGGCTGCTTGCCCTCTTATCTGTGCCTGGGAGCGTCTGCCTGTCCTTTTTTGTCTTTCTGACATGGTGAGTGATGTATAGATTAAAGATATACAGAACTCTGATTCAACTCTGTTATAAAGATTAAAGATTTCCAGAACTCTGGTATAACTCAGTGAGACACCCTGATAGCTGGCAGCCAGTGACAAGACACAGATTACAATTCCCAGAAACCTTCTATAAATCAGTGAGACCCCCTGATGGGTGGCAGTGACAAGACTCAAATTACAATTCGCAGAAATCGGCTACAAGTCAGTGAGACCCCCTGATAGGACCCCCTGATAGCTGGCAACAGTGACACGACACCGATTACAATTCGCAGAAATCTGCTAGAAGTATGTGGGACCCCCTTATAGCTCGCAGTGAGAAGACACAGATCACCTCAATTCACAAATATTTTGTAGAAATTACTGACCCCCAAAATACTGCGTGGCACTGGCAGTGACAAGACACAGATCACCTCAATTCCCAAATATTTTGTAGCAATTACTGACCCCCAAAATACTGGGTGTCAGTGAGAACACACAGATTAGAACAATTCCCATCTCTCCAGTCCTTCAAGAAGTCTCTGAAAACACATTACTTTAGAGAAGCCTATCGGCTCACTCCCTAATCCACCATTGTTTATCTTTTGCTCCTTCTTCCCACACAGCCCCAATGCTTCTTGCACTCTATTCCCCCTCACCTGGTGTGTCCCCCTTCTCCTCTTAGATTGTAAGCTCTCGAGCAGGGTCCCCTCTCCTACTGTTTGGTGTGTGTAATGTGTATGTATATTTGTTATTCTGTCTCTCCCATTGTACAGCACTACAGAACCTGTTGGCGCTTTATAAATGCTTGTAACTTTAACTGGTTCATCACAGACATCAAAATGTCGAGACTTGAATCTGCTAAACCCTTTGTGGATCTCCTGGAGACTTGGGGCTACATCACTAAGATGGGCTTTCAGCTCTTCTCAGCACGGTTTCAAAAAGAAACCGCAATGAATTGGTAAACAGATTCTGCTCGTTGACCACCACCACCTTTTGGGTCTACTAGCGTCTTCATGATGATTGGTGGATATTAGTATTAGAAGGATTAGGCATTCTTTGGAATAAAATGAGATTCATTCATTTAATCCTAACTGTTGGACCTCGACTCGTAAACCTGCTAGACTGAACCTTAGTTAGGCCGGATTCCTTTATTCTCTTTACAGGTCTATGGTGTTGGCCTTTACGGGATCAGTATTTGCACCTTCAACAAAGAGGTAACATTATAGGGTTTATTCAGAGAGAGACGATCTTGCCCCGAAATTGAGAATTTCCTCATACTGTGTCATTTCGTGGCCATTCGGCAATTTAAAAAGCTTGCAGTTTCGCCAAAATTTGGCGAATTGCCAGCAAATATTATGCGTTCTCGACGGCCTGAAAAAAGTCTCTTTATGTACTTATTTTTTAGCATCTTTTAGGCGTTTTTCAGGAATTTTTGGCGACAAAACTGTTTTTCCACTTTTTTTTAAATCGTATTTTCTTTCTCCTGTAACAAACCTTTTTATTATCATTCACAGCATCTTATGTGTTAATTTCAGACATTTTCGTTTAGTAGTTTTTTTGCAAATGGTGTTTCGCTTTTGACATTTTCAATTGTTTTGTTTTTTTGCTTTTTTTACCCCGTTCGGCGGATCGTCTGCTTATTTTGGACTCGGTTGGTGGGTTTGCGGCTGATTGTCGGGTGTGTTCGGAATTTTATCGGCGACTATTGGATCGATCCGAGATTTCGGATCGTAACGGCAGCCATTTTTCACGAATTTTGCAGCGATTTTCAGCAGATTTTAAAGGATTTTGAGGCGTATTTTTGGGTCCGTTCCCTGCACTCCGTGGACCCTGCTGTGAATGCAGAATTCCACCCATGGATGAATTTGATTCCCCAAACTGCGGGGAGCAAGAGAGCACCGATATGATTCTCATATCATAAACACAGACTGTGGGGGGATGGGGCGGAAAAGAATGTCATATTTAATTCTCTGTACCGCTAAAAGACGTTCAGCTCACTGGTCATTCTATGTGATATGACAATTAAACGTGACTCTCATTGTAATCGTCATCGATCATGAAACAGTATCTTGGTACCGTCCATTTTTTTTTAGGAAAACTCACAATTTTCCCCGAACGAAGTATAAACTCAAAAAGCATTTGGATTCTACACATCTTTATTTAAAGTAATAGAACAGAAACTTCACTTTATGATTTCAAATATTTAACCTCTTCATTACCAAGTGATTTTCCAAAAAAAAAAAAAATCCACTATCAGGAACCAGTGGTTTTGTTTTTGGTAAATGATTATACAGTAAGAAACATCTGGGAATATTCCCAGTGTATTCCTTACTGTAATAACCTATTCGGTAGGGAGATGTTGCCATCTGCTGGACAGAAGGAGTTACTGCTGTTCTGGTCTCCGTGCAGTATCATCTGGGGAGATGTAATTCTGACACATTCCCAGCTGGTTTTAAAATGTAATAGGACCATGATGCTCGAGGTGGAAATCGACCTGCGATCAGGCCTGGATTCACATCTCTGGAGCCTGAAGACACAGAAATCTGGAACCTCCTGCCCCCTCACCCATCAAAAAAAAGATATTATTTTTCTTTTACAATTTTTTTTATTATTTTACAATTTTTTAAAAAAACAATTATAGAGAAAGGTTTAAAACTAAACTAAAAAAAGTGTAAAAAATTTAATTTTATTCTTTTAAAAACAGTTTTTACATTTGTTTTTTACAAAATGTATTGCGACAGAAAAGTGCTCAACACAGGGGGTCCAACTAAATAAAAAGTTTACATTTGTCTTTTAAAAAAATATTTTAGAATAAAAGTAAAAAAAAAATGTAAAATAAATTAAAGAGAAAAGTGCCCAACAGAGGGTTTCCAACTTAAAAAAAAACAATAAAATAAAATGTATCCATTCTAATTTAAATTCAAAAATTTTAAAAAAATATTTAAAAAAATTGAACAAAAAAGTTAATAAACAAATAATATGTGACCAGTTAACTTTTTAAAATTTTGTTTTTTTAAAAAAGTTAACCTTTTTTTACAACTTTTACAGATAAAAGTGTCCACAGCAGAAAGGGCATCACCATTCTGTGTGAAACATTAAAAAAATGTTGTTGTTTTTTTTAAGGTTTTACAGAACGTGACACCCCCCTGTGGTGGGTGCCTGTAGGCGCATGCCTACTTTGCCTAATTATAAATCAGTCCCTGGCTACGATCATGATCTAACAGAGACAAATGGAAGCCTTGCTGCCTGAGAATTCGTCAACCACAATGACCGCGTTGAGAGAAAGGTCGTAATGAACCGAATCGGTTCTTATGCGAATTGTAAATTATTATTATTGTTGTTATTATTATCTTTCATTACTATAATTATTATTATTTCGTGTCAGCAGAACGGGCAGGGAGGAGGTTAAGGACCTGATGTGCTTGGTGCATGGCGGTGACCCGGTGAAACACAGTTGGGATGCCATGCTAAGCTAAGAATAAGTGAATGATTATAGGGCTTGGGTTGTTTGTAAACACACGAACGTCCTAAGTGCCGCTTTCTCTGCACAGGCAGCACAGTGTGGTCACAGAATTGCTTGTTTCTTAAATGCTTTCAGGGGGGAAAGAAAAGGACTTTCCGAAGCTGGTTAACGCGCGGGGGGTACCCTGGCACGACGACCCAGGCACATCTCTGCTCTGCAAAGGAAAATACATCATCGACGGAAAGAAGCATGGATTTTACTGGGTTTATAAAGGTTCTGCTACGATAATGGGCGTTAGAGACGTGGGTTGGCCCCTGCGAAACATTTAATTTATGAATTATTTCGAGTGAATATAATTATCATCACACTTGGGAAAATAAAGCTCCTCAGGGGTGGATAAAGAAGAGGCCAAGAGGAAAAGATGTGTGGGAACTCACTGTGATTGCTACCTATTACTCTACACAAAGAAACCATTCTGGTCTCTCCCATAGCCCACCACACTGAAATCTGATACTGAAACTATAGGAATCATGATAATTATCATAATAAATAACAAATGTTTATCAAGACTTTAAAAAGGGACACTTTGCTCATTCTGGCCACTTTACACTTATAAAGTGATCAGGATGTGAGGAGTGCCCCCCCCCCCTTCTTCCACTTACCAGCTCCCCTGATCTGGTGAAATCGCTGGATGAAGTAGAAACGTTTCCTCCACCCCAGCCAGCTTCACCAGACAGCCGGAAGTTTGAATTTCCTGGCTGCTAGTCACCAGATCGGTCACTAGTAATGTCACACACAGAGAGCGACGACGTCACCCTCTGAGACCAGGAAGGACACATTGAGATTTCTCTCGTTTTCAGTAAGTCCTGGGTTCAAGAACATTGAATTGTTACAGAAATACAATGTAATAAAATGCAAGATATTAAAAACAAAACACAAATATACAGACTAACCCAGAAAATAAATATGTAGGAAATATAGTCACTGTCCGGGTAATTCAAAGAGAATCGAAAAGTCACCGCACGTTCGGTGACTTTTCGTTCTCTTCAATTCGGTTCGTTTTGCCGATCCCATTTCAGCGACCCTGCTGTGTATTCAGAAAGCACCACAGGGTCCCTGAATTGCAGGGAAAGGTCGCCGCAAACCCGCCGAAAACTAACTGCAAAACCCGGCGAATGCACGCCGAAACCCACAAAAACATCTGGATTAAGCTGCCGAAACCCGAGCAGGAGCCGATCACACACAGCGCAGTCGCCGGAAAAAGCCGACAACGCAGATGAATAGAGTGAGAAAATTTTAAAAACTGTTTGTTTGAATGTTTGAAAAGTGAAACGCTGTTTGCAAAGAAACTACTGAGCAAAAATGTCTGAAATTTACATATAAAATCCAATGAATGATAATAAAAAGGGCTGTTACAGAAAAAATAAGTAAGCGTAAAAAAAAAAAAAGAATCGGAATTTACTTTTTTTTTAAAAAATCCAGAAAAATGCTTAAAATATCCAAAAAAATCTATAAATAAAGCGACTCTTTACTGCAGAATATTATAATGAACGGTTTATTAGATATTGAATTAAAACGGGAATATTTTTAACATTGAAGCCTATGGGATTCGCCTGAATAAACCTGCCGAATTAAACCACCAAATGGCAGGGCATTAGGGGAACCCTTCACTGCTGGTTTGTGTTCTCTGAATAGCCAAAGCAGTGCTTTTTTAATGGGGATTTCACTGCCCTCGAACAGGCACCGAATGTGCAGGCAATTCGCCAGTATTTGGCGAATTGTCTGCTCTCTGGATAGCCAAATGGCCAGGAAAGGTAACCGAACGCTGATTTTCAGCGTTCGGTTACCTTTCTCCAGCCATTCGGATCTCTTTGGATAACCCTGTATGTTACATGTTTACAGGTGCATTCTGTATATAGTCACTATGTTACATGTTTACAGGTGCATTCTGTATATAGTCAGTATGTTACATGTTTACAGGCGCATTCTGTATATAGTCACTATGTTACATGTTTACAGGTGCATTCTGTATATAGTCACTATGTTACATGTTTACAGGTACATTCTGTATATAGTCACTATGTTACATGTTTACAGGCGCATTCTGTATATAGTCACTATGTTACATGTTTACAGGCGCATTCTGTATATAGTCACTATGTTACATGTTTACAGGTGCATTCTGTATATAGTCACTATGTTACATGTTTACAGGTGCATGCTGTATATAGTCACTATGTTACATGTTTACAGGTGCATTCTGTATATAGTCACTATGTTACATGTTTACAGGTGCATTCTGTATATAGTCACTGTGTTACATGTTTACAGACGCATTCTGTATATAGTCACTGTGTTACATGATTACAGGTGCATTTTGTATATTTTCACTGTGTTACATGTTTACAGGCGCATTCTGTATATATTCACTATGTTACATGTTTACAGGCGCATTCTGTATATAGTCACTGTGCTACATGTTTACAGGCGCATTCTGTATATAGTCACTGTGCTACATGTTTAGAGGCGCATTCTGTATATAGTCACTATGTTACATGTTTACAGGTGCATTCTGTATATAGTCACTGTGTTACATGTTTACAGGTGCATTCTGTATTTAGTCACTGTGATACATGTTTACAGGTGCATTCCGTATTGAGGTATGTTAATAGAGATCTCTTAAGGAACTTTAGACTGGGGGAAGATTTGATGGAAACTGGGAGGTTATTCCATATTTGTGGTGCTCTGTAGGATAATGAGGATGGAGCCACTTTCTTTAAGTATTGTGGTATTGTAAGTATTGTGCAGGTCCTGGATCGGAGGTTATAGGATGAGGGAACTGCTGGGGGAAGCAGCCTATTCAGGTAGGGTGGTAGCTTCCCAGATAAGCTCTTAAACACCAGATTGGAAAAGTGAAGGGTGCGTCTAGATTCCAGCGATGGCCAGTTTAGTTCTTTTAACATGTCACAATGGTGAGTCATGTAGTTAGTTACATTGTAGCACAAAGCGGCAGAATGAGTTATACAATGTAGTAAGTTTATGGAGGTGTGTTTGCGGGGCGGCTGCATACACTACATCTCCGTATTCAATGACCGGCATAAGCATTTGTTGTACAATCTGCTTTCTTACCGCGGGGCTCAGGCAGGATTTGTTTCTGTACAGGGCACCTAGTTTGGGGTAAAGTTTAGATGAGAGTATTTCAATATATAAGCGTGTGTTGGTGCTACGTGCGAGATGATAATTGCTAATTGAGGGACAGAAGTATTGGTGAGTTCCCACACTTATTTTTTAAGGACTTGTCCCTGGATATATATTGTGCTGATTCTCGGTGGACTCGCTTACCTCTTTGCGGAGTTTATTCCTGTGTTTTACAGGAGGAACCTTGACAGATGTGTCCTTTCGGTGGTTGTTTGCCCTCCTTGTTTATTCAGGATCTGCCAGACGATTAGCATTGTTGGATTTATTGACCAGAAAGAAACCAAGGTTTATCAATAGGTTTACATGTGGCAGCTGCCTTTATATTATAATCCAAACTCCAACAACAACGTCTACACCTGGATTTGTAGAACACGAGGAGTTGATGTTAAATGGGACATTCTAGTTTTCTCAGAACTTTTCCTAAATCAATCCTCATGTTAAAACATGCATTTTCCTCATTTCCATCCATTTTTTCCCAGGGGTCGAGTCCTACAAAAAAGTGTGGGAACTCACCAAGATTTCTGTCCCTCAATTAGAGAGATATCCTGTCACAGGTAACACAATCACACACTAAAAAAAAATGTGCTCAACATGGAGGCGTTAAGACTGTAAGTATCCAAAATAAAATTATCAGGGTTATTCAGAAACAGCCGAACTGGCCCCGAAATTGCACCGAACAGTGAATTTCAGTGAAATTACGCCTTAATTTCAGGGCCATTTGGCTATTCAGAAAGCTGGCAACTTGCCAATTCACCAATTGCCAGTGAAATACGGTGCCTGTTCGGCGGCAGTGAAATCCCCATAGAGAAGCAATGGTTAATCTATTCACAGACACCGAACAGCAGAGAAATGTCAGTGAAATGACCTAATTTTTTGGCATCTCATGGAGTACAGAGATGTGAACAGTCACAATGCGTAGTGAATGTTTCCGCCATCCCACACGGGTCGTGAGCACCGGCGGGTCAGCTGACAGGTCATCAGAGATCGCCAGCACTTGAGTCCAGTGGCAGCGTGGAACGTGCTCTGCATTACTGGGAGTTTTATTACAGTGGATTCTGTGATAATGCTTTCCAGAAATGAGAAGTTGACTATGAATGCTTAGTGACTCCTGACTGAGTGAAGGAATACACCGTTTGCGTTAACCACTTTGACTAAAGGTCAAATCATTGGATTTTCAAACTATTCATAAGGTCGTTTTGATGAATGTTCTATCTAACCCTGAAAAGTAATTTACATAAGAATAATATCAGGGTTATTCAAAGAGATCCGAATGGCTGCCGAAAAGGAACCAAAAAGTGAAAATCAGCGTTCGGTTACCTTTCCTGGCCATTCGGCTATCCAGAGAGCAGGCAGTTCGCCAAATTTTGGCGAATTGCCTGCACATACGGTGCCTGTTCGGTGCCTGTTCGAGGGCAGTGAAATCCCCATGAAAAAGCACTGCTTCGGCTATTCAGAGAACACAAACCAGCAGTGAAAGGTTCCCGAAATGCCCTGCCATTCGGTGGTTTGATTCGGCAAATTTATTCAGGAGAATCCCATAGGCTTCAATGTTAAAAATATTCCCGTTTTAATTCAATATCTAATAAACCGTTCATTATAAAATTCTGTAGTAAAGAGTCTCTTTATTTATAGATTTTTTAGGATATTTTAAGCATTTTTATTTTATTTTTTTTAACTTTACTTCTTTTTTCTGTAACAGCCCTCTTTATTATCATTCATTGGATTTTATATGTAAATTTCAGACATTTTCATTCAGTAGTTTCTTTGCAAACAGCGTTTCATTTTCAAACATTCATACAAACTGTTTTGCTAATTTATTCACCGTCTCGTCTGCGGTGTCGGCTGCTTCGCTGCGTGTGATCGGCTCCTGTTCGGGTTTTTCGACGGGTTAATCCAGATGTTTTTGCGGGTTTTCGGCATGCATTCGGTGGGTTTTGCGGTTAGTTTTCGTCAGGTTTGCGGCAGCCTTTCCCTGCAATTCGGGGACCCTGTGGTGCTTGCTGAATACACCGCAGGGTCACCGAAATGGGATCGGCAAAAGGAACTGAATTGAGGAGAACGAAAAGTCACCGAACGTGCGGTGACTTTTCGAATCTCTTTGAATAACCCTGATAGGCTCTATAGGGTTACTCCACCCATTGATTTAATACTACAGATAATTTGCAAGTCTATTTTACCATTATGTGCGAATTGTAACCAGATAGGGTGATCACATTCTCTCTTCCAATCATACTTGAACTTAAGTTCAGAATATAGAGGAGTTGTAAAGAAGCGAGACGTGATATTGAAGACTCCTTAACCACTTCAATGCGGTGGATGCGCACAGCGCGTCCAACCGCATTGGTACTTCGCTGCGGAGGACGCGCTCAGCGCGTCCTCCCTTTGCAGCCGCGATCAGCCGGTATTCCGGCTGATCGCTCTGCCCCCCGGTGCGGGCTGACATCATCGATGACGTCTATTTCAGGCACCCCCCCCCCGCCATTGCAGGCACCTATAGTGGAGATAGGGGGTTCCAATGAAACCCCTATCTCCCGATCCGTGACAGCTAGGGGTTAATGTTTGCTATCATTGGAATGGCCAGAGCGTGGCCTTTCCAATGATACCAAACATGACCATGTAAAATGTAAAAAAAATAAAAATAAATAAAAATTAAAAAAAAAAAGTTTTTGGGGTTTTTTTTAGATTTATTAGTGCAACAATATTGTTCCCATTTCAATTATAATGTGAACAATGATGCTGCACTAACGATTTTTTCTATGGGGGGCGTTTGCTAAAAAACACGTAATTTTCCCCAAAAAAGTAACGATTCCTCATTTCTAATTTTTTTAACAAGTGCCCCCCATAGAAAATATAACCGCAAACGATCGCATTTTAAAATGTGAAAAAAAAACACTTTACACGTTGTAAATTATTGAAAATTCAAATTTTATTGCATTTTTTGTTATAATATACAGACATGACATGACGTATACATATAATAATGACATATTATGAATCTGCACAGTCTGCCGGAAAGAACGATATATAATAAGTCTGGGTCATATATTAAAATAAGGCTTCAAAACGCGTTTAAACATGATGAGCGAAAACGGTTAAAATGAGCTCAGCACAGAGGTGGGAAAAGGCTCAGCAGCGAAAGGGTTAAATATAAATAATTTGAATTGAAATACCATCTAGAGATTAGAGTGTTTGATGGAAATTAACTCAAGATCCAAAATAAATCCTGATAATTAACGCTTAAGAATTGATAATCGATGCTTTGCCATGTCCACGACCAATGCTCCCTATGGTAACATATGATTAGAGGCGATAGACGACTAATTGAAGGAGAGTTAAATTAGATACATTGAAACCTCTGTGTAAAACATAATGCAGCATCTAACGATTGTGTGTGACGTATGCACGAGATTTCTCTCCTTATACCTTAATAATACCTTTTCTTATTTATAATTTATTTTCTATATTTCAATACACAGAGAATGGTGAAGCGCCACACAATCATGTATCCACCAGCAGGGCACCCCAGTTGGCCAGCACCGTACCAGGTTATATAGTTTTATATTTTCTATATTTAACACCGCACAGAGAGAATCGGTTGTATCCAAAAGTAATTAGAATTATTTCACATAATTTTTGCATACGGAATTTGGCAGTCAATTTAATGATAGTATATACAATAAATATCACCACCGCTCCAGCTTTAGTGTAATATACACTTCATTAAGTAGATACATTTTTTAATGTTCTTTTCTCTCCTCTTTTTCATACTTTCAGAAGTGTTTTAGGTATATATGTCCTTTATTTTTGAGTGTATATTTTAATTAAATAATAAAGATTACATTTTAATCATGTTACATGGTTCCAGACAATTTCTTCCTTGTGAGGCTTTTTCTTACATTTAATGTTGGGTTATCCCCTGTGTTTTGGTTTCGGATTCCAATAGAAGCTCGGTTTTCCTAGGTCCTCAATTCGTTGAGTTCCTTTTTCTGTTCAATGGATTCTGTGATATGCTCATACACACCGCACATTACTGTGAGTTTTATTGCTGTGGAGCTCTGTGATATGTGCGGTGTGTAGGAGTGTATCACAGAGCTCCACAGCAATAAAACTCACAGTAATGTGCGGTGTGTATGAGTGTATCACAGAGCTCCACAGCAATAAAACTCACAGTAATGTGCAGTGTGTATGAGCGCATCACAGCGCTCCACAGCAATAAAACTCACACTCATACACACCGCACATTACTGTGAGTTTTATTGCTGTGGAGCTCTGTGATACACTCATACACCACCACACATTACTGTATCACAGAGCTCCACAGCAATAAAACTCACAGTAATGTGCGGTGTGTATGAGTGTGAGTTTTATTGCTGTGGAGCTCTGTGATACACTCATACACACTACACATTACTGTGAATCACAGAGCTCCACAGCAATAAAACTCACACTCATACACACCGCACATTACTGTGAGTTTTATTGCTGTGGAGCTCTGTGATACAGTAATGTGTGGTGTGTATGAGTGTATCACAGCGCTCCACAGCAATAAAACTCATAGTAATGTGCGGTGTGTATGAGTGTATCACAGAGCTCCACAGCAATAAAACTCACAGTAATGTGTGGTGTGTATGAGTGTATCACAGAGCTCCACAGCAATAAAACTCACAGTAATGTGCGGTGTGTATGAGTGTGAGTTTTATTGCTGTGGAGCTCTGTGATACACTCATACACACCACACATTACTGTGAGTTTTATTGCTGTGGAGCTCTGTGATACACTCATACACACCGCACATTACTATGAGTTTTATTGCTGTGGAGCGCTGTGATGCGCTCATACACACCGCACATTACTATGAGTTTTATTGCTGTGATGCACTCATACATGTCATGTATTTTTTTTGGGGGCAGCATTTCATCCACAGTGTACCCCAGTGGCTCGGGCCGGTCCTACTTACGCTACACAAGTTGTATAAGAGCACAAATTGCACAGAAAAGCTTCAGGGGCTTCGGGTTTGGAAGATCTTGAGCCGAAGAGGAGGAGCAACGCCCGGTGAGGGACAAAGGGGAGTAAAATCACCTAAATATATATAAAAATAATTGGGCAGAGGCTGTCAGTGTCAGTAGGATCTGACCATTTATTTAAGGGCACTAAAGAAAACTGTACTTTCTAATAGAGTGTTGTGTTTCTTTAACCGCAAATATAGATACGATGATGCTCTAAAATATGCTTTTTCGAGTGTTTTACTGGCCTGCTATATTTTTTGGACCAGCATAATTTTTCAAATGAAAACATCACCTTTATTCAAAAGAATGGTAAAAAATTGGGAAAAACAAAATCCACCATTGTTACAATGTACGAACGCGGCTTAGCGAATAAACCCTTAGGAGAGAATGGCAAATTTCATCATGATATTGATGACCCCAGGCCTGCACAACATCCACCAAGAAGCCAAGAGCACACACACAAGCACACACGGTCATTTTCCCGTTGGCCGTCGGACTCTCGCCAGACCGCGACCCAACAGAACATTTGTGGTTGGGACTGAAGCGAGCTCAGTAATTCTGTGGGAGCTGGATCATCTCTTGCAGGAAAAGCACTGAGAAAGAAACAAGAGTTATATGAGGCGTCCAGGCTCCACAGGAGGCGTCTTCCCTGTATCGGCCTTGACGGGCTGTGTGCGCCTCATCGACAGCATTAAAAGGGCTGTTAATGGGGACCAGGTGGAGACAGAACAATGCTGAGCACAGTATCCCAGGGTTTATTTATAATTTTATTGTTACTTTTTATTATCTCTGTCCCATCTTATGTTAAAGCCATTAACCATTTGTCTGCCAGATGGAAGTTTGCACCCTCCGATGCTGGAAAGGTAGAAACGTCAGCCTAGCTTTGAGCTTCCGAAGGTTTTTATAGGGATAAAGGCTCTTGGCTGGAAGTGACGGCTGTCATCTCACATATTTTCCAGGCAGCTCTGAGCACCTTCTGCAGGTTCTCCCATCATTTCGCTCATTGATTGTTAGTGTGAGATCCTCCATAGGACCAGCAGACATGACAATACATATTGAAGTCAGTGTGCTTAGCTTGATATGCATCTCTATGGCTCCTTTATATTCCATTGGTTCCCTTTATTCTTCTATGCACACCTTGGCTTCTATACATTCCACTGACTTCCTATATATCCCTATGGCTACTTTATATTATGATGATTTCCTTATTTTCTCCTATGCACTCATTGGCTTCCTATACATCCCTATGGCTGCTGTACATACCTTTGAATTCTGATACATCCCTATTACTCCTATACATTCCACTGGATCCCTATACATCTGTATGGCTCCTATACATTCCAATGGCTTCTTATATATCCCTATGACACCTATACATTTCATTGACCCCTATACATCCATATGTCTTCTAACATTCCAATTAGCTTCTTATATATCCCTATGACACCTATGCATTTCATTGACCCCTATACATCCATATGTCTTCTAATATTCCAATTAGTTTCTTATATATCCCTATGACTCCTATACATCCCACTGACTCATATACATCCCTATAACTCCTATACATCCCTATAACTCCTATACATTCCACTGACTTCCTATACATCCCTATAACTCCTATACATTCCATTGGCTCCCTATACATGCCTATGACTCTTATACATGCCATTTGTTTCATATACATCCCTATTACTCCTCTGCATTCCATTGGCTGCCTATACATTCCAATGGCTTCTTACATATCCCCAAGACTCCTATACATTATATTGACTTCCTATACATTCCTATGACTCCTATACATTCCCTTGACTTCCTATACATCCCTATTACTCCTATGAATTTCACTGGCCCCTATACATTACATTGTCTTCCTATACATCCCTATGACTTTCTATACATCCCTATGGCTCCTATGCATTCTACTGATTTTCTGTACATTTCTATACATACACTATATTGCCAAAAGTATTGGCTCACCCATCCAAATAATCAGAATCAGGTGTTCCAATCACTTCCATGGCCACAGGTGTATAAAATCAAGCACCTAGGCATGCAGACTGTTTTTACAAACATTTGTGAAAGAATGGGTCACTCTCAGGAGCTCAGTGAATTCCAGCGTGGAACTGTGATAGGATGCCACCTGTGCAACAAATCCAGCCGTGAAATTTCCTCGCTCCTAAATATTCCACAGTCACCTGTAAACTGTATTATAAGAACATGGAAGTGTTTGGGAACGACAGCAACTCAGCCACGAAGTGGTAGGCCACGTAAACTGATGGAGCGGGGTCAGCGGATGCTGAGGCACATAGTGCGATGAGGTCACCAACTTTCTGCAGAGTCAATCGCTACAGACCTCCAAACTTCATGTGGCCTTCAGATTAGCTCAAGAACAGTGCGCAGAGAGCTTCATGGAATGGGTTTCCATGGCCGAGCAGCTGCATCCAAGCCATACATCAGCAAGTGCAATGCAAAGCGTCGGATGCAGTGGTGTAAAGCACGCCGCCACTGGACTCTAGAGCAGTGGACACATGTTCTCTGGAGTGACGAATCGTGCTTCTCCATCTGGCAATCTGATGGACGAGTCTGGGTTTGGCGGTTGCCAGGAGAATGGTATTTTTCTGACTGCATTGTGCCAAGTGTAAAGCGTGGTGGAGGGGGGATTATGGTGTGGGGTTGTTTTTCAGGAGCTGGGCTTGGCCCCTTAGTTCCAGTGAAAGGAACTCTGAATGCTTCAGCATAACAAGACATTTTGGACAATTCCATGCTCCCAACTTTGTGGGAACAGTTTGGAGCTGGGCCCTTCCTCTTCCAACATGACTGTGCACCAGTGCACAAAGCAAGGTCCATAAAGACATGGATGACAGAGTCTGGTGTGGATGAACTTGACTGGCCTGCACAGAGTCCTGACCTCAACCCGATAGACCACCTTTGGGATGAATTAGAGCGGAGACTGAGAGCCAGGCCTTCTCGTCCAACATCAGTGTGTGACCTCACAAATGCGCTTCTGGAAGAATGGTCAGAAATTCCCATAAACGCACTCCTAAACCTTGTGGACAGCCTTCCCAGAAGAGATGAAGCTGTTATAGCTGCAAAGGGGGGGAGCGACGTCATATTGAACCCTATGGATTAGGAATGGGATGTCACTTAAATTCATATGCGAGTCAAGGCAGGTGAGCAAATACTTTTGGCAATATAGTGTATATTCCTATACATCATTTTTGCTTCTTGTGCATCGTGAGCCTTGCTGGCAGCTTGTCATGGAACAATAAGTCACTGATGTGTTGTAATAGATTCTCACAGATATATTTTGATCCAATAATCCATCGCCATGTTACCTGCACAAGCTTTTCAGGACACTAGAATGGTTTAATAAGTGACACTGCCGGGAGCAACGTGACGACTGCCACCAATAAAAACAAATAGACGCAGCAGAAACATGTTTTACACGCTCGTTGCTCCTGAGATGTGTCAAAGCCGGCTGGATAAACCAAACACAGGTGCACAGCAAGAGTACACACTGACTGGCAAATATTAAATAAAAAAACCTTAACAGTCCAGGCTCCATTCAGGATGGACAGATCTGCCTAATGTTACGGTCGTCTTCAAAAAAAATTTGGGCATTTTTGCATGTTGTACTATTATATTTATTATAAAATTATAATATTATAAATTTATTATAAATCTCTGAAAAAAATTGATAAAAGCAAAAACAACAATAAAATAATAATAACAATAACAAAAAAATAATAAATCAAATAATAAATAACAATATTAATAACAATAAAACCAACAATAACAAAAATAAAATAACAATAAAATAATAAAAACAATAATAAAATAATAAAAACAATAATAAAATAATAACAAAATAATTGTAAAACATATTTCAGATTGGCCTTAGAACGCTCTCCTTATACATTGTCGTTCCACATTTCTGTTGGTCCAGCACAGGAAGATGTACCCCATTGTACGTTTGGGTTGAAGCTGGTAAACTCTGCTTTTGAGGTTTTCCATCATATTTAGGAGTAACATAAGGACAATCGACGATAACTAAGTAAATCATTGTGGTTCTGGTGGATTAATTTCTGACCCATTAAAATGCTAAATAAACTTAATGGAGAGGAAAAAAAAAAAAGATATAATAAAACGAGAAAAAAAGAAAGGACAAAAAAAAGAAAACAAACACCGCATTCATTGTGTTTCTGCTCCACTAGACCTCAATCCCTGAATGAGTCCTGTCCGTTTATTGGGTGCTCGTCAGGCCATCTTTACAATGGACAAGAAAGCCGTAAACATTTTATATGTTGGTTCTTCCTATAAAATTCCCAAGTCGACCATGGTGGGAGGGGAGGGGATTTTTGTTTTTTCTGTGCATTTTGTGGTCATTTTTGGAGGACTGCCTGTTCCTTGCTCGCCACGGGATGCTCTCAGAGGTCCATCCCAAGGTTTCATAAACTTTTTTTGTCTTATATATTCTCTATATCTCTTTACGCCCCAACACCCGCATAAAGCGACAGAAAAAAAAAGGCAGGAATCAGCGGTGCCTTCTGGAAACCATTGAGGAACCCCCCCCCCTTTCCCCCATAGAACGTTCATTATGGGACGATTACCCAAATTGTATACACTTCGAGTGGTGGAAGGGTCAGTCGGGGTCTTGGACGCTGGGGTAACTGTTGCCAAGGTCAGTCTCGGTCTTTATCCCGCGTCTTTACAGCTCCCCGCACTCCATTGGGTTTGCTGTCTTTGTGGAGCTGATTTTCTTCCAGAATCGCCTATTAACCTATAACCCGCAGAGTCTCTAAGCGTTCAATGAGCCAAAAATGTGACTTTTTGCTCCCTATATAATAGCCTCCCTCCGAAGGCAGGTTTTACAGTTTTGTTTGTTTGTTCTGACCTGATATAACCATCTTCCCGTTTTTTTTCAACGTACGAACTGACTGTAAGAAAAGCAGCTATAGGCGTCGCACTCAGACCCTGCGCGAAACCTCTTCAGTCTGACCTGGGGATGTTATAGCTGTGACATTAATAATAATAATAGGTTTTTTGAATAGTCGTTTATTTTTAGAGCAGCGACTGGTCCCTCGTCACTTGCAGCATCGATGCTAAAAGAGAGAGTGAAAGTAACAAAATGACAAACCACATGCGAGAAAACAAACAAGAAACTTGCGGATACAAAATTACACGAATGTACATAAAAAACAGGGATAATATTATTTTATGGTGGTCTGTGTGAATGCTCCGAGTGAAATCATCTTTTAGAAGAACTGTATAATGTGAGGTCAAAACAACCATCAAACCAGGGTCCGTCTATTGGAGATACATACATACATACATACAAAAAATGGGTAGGGAGGCACTTGAGGACTTGTTTTTTTTATCAACAAAATTTATTGAGAATTCATTTAAAAACCAACGTTTCGGCCCCTAAAAGTTGGTTTTTAAATGAATTCTCAATAAATTTTGTTGTTTTTTTATCAAGTCCTCAAGTGCCTCCCTACCCATTTTTTGTTTATATTCTTTGCCTATGGGAGTTTAGCACTGAGGCCATTCTACATTTACTCTCAACGGGGGCCTCCTAGGAGTCAGCCACCCGGGGAAACGAGTGCCCGGTTCACTGCCTGATTATTAGAGAATTAATTTAAAATTTAATTTAATTTAAAATAAATAAAAATTATACACACACACCACTTGCACATCACAGCAATTCGATGAATTGCATCCCAGAGCTCCTGTGCCACATTCCCCATATGCAGCAAGGAATTCTGGGTAGGATATGCAAATGACATCTGTCTCGCTTTTATGCATCCTGGATCTGTTATTACACAGAATCCTAAAATCAATTCTATGTCACACCGTGACTTTCTAGCAGAGATAAGGTTTATGCAGCCGGTCAAAGCCGCTCCTAGGACAGCGCTGTTTCAGGTATTTTGAACCCTAATCAGCAGGAGCTAGGCATGATGACCAGTTGCAGTGGATGCTTGGGACCCGTAGGGCAAATCATTATCTACAAGGGTTGTGGTGGAGGAGAAAAAGTGAGATAAAAAGCCTCCACACTATAATAAGGGTGTTTATTATTGCAGAAACCACTTGCACATCACAGCAATTCGATGAATTGCATCCCAGAGCTCCTGTGCCACATTCCCCATATGCAGCAACTGGTCATCATGCCTAGCTCCTGCTGATGAGGGTCCATCAAACCCGAAACAGCGCTGTCCTAGGAGTGGCTTTGCCCAGTTGCATAACCTTATCTCTGCTACAAAGCCACGGTGTGACATAACAGACCCAGGATGCAGAAAAGGGAGACAGATGTCAATTGCATATCCTACCCAGAATTCCTTGCTGCATATGGGGAATGTGGCACAGGAGCTCTGGGATGCAATTCATCGAATTGCTGTGATGTGCAAGTGGCTTCTGCAATAATAAACACACTTATTATAGTGTGGAGGCTTTTTATCTCACTTTTTCTCCTCCACCACAACGTTTGTAGAAATAAATAAATAAATATATATATATTATAGTTAATTTCAGAGAGCACCGAAATGTCGCCAACATTTCAGTGGTTTCTCGTTCCCTGCAGGTTGGGTAAACAAATTTCCCACCCTGCGGTGAATTCAGCATTCACTGCAGGGTCCCCAGAGTGCAGGGAATACCCACCGCAAAACAACCTAAAAACCCACCACAAACCCGCTGGAACCGCTGCAAAAAACATGCCTAACACGTCGGAAAAGGCTGTCGAGCTGCCGATCACAGCGCAGGCCAGTCGCTACAAAAAGCCAACAAACTGACGAATGGGGTAAAAAAACAAAACAATACGTTTGAAAGCGTCAAAATTTAAACACCGTTTGCAAAAAAACTACTGAAAGAAAATGTCTGGAATTAACATATAAAATCCTATGAATGATAATAAAAGGGCTGTTACAGAAAAAAGGGGAAAAAAACACGGAAAATATTTTTGCCAAACAAAATCCAGAAAAATGCCTAAAAGACCCAAAAACATCAATAAGAGACTTTTGCTGCAGATTAAAATAATAAACAGTTTATTAGATATTGGATTAAAACGGGAATATTTTTTACATTGAAGCCTATGGGATTCGCCTGAATAAACCTGTCGAATGAAGTAACCGAACATCAGGGCATTTATGTCATGGTTCCCAGATCCCACCACGCAGTCCATAAAGCCCAACACTCCACAGAGCCCAAAAGCTACCAACAGAGTAGCCGTAGAAGAATCCCTAACTGTCTGGTCCTTAGAATTGGTCAGGTATACTAGCTAGACAGTAAGGGTTAATCAAAGACAATGTCGTAATACAAAACCAGGTCAGCAACACGGGGGTAGTCAGACGAGCCAGAATCAGGAATACAGAGTATAGAATAGTCAAATGGAATAGCCGGATCGATATCAGTGCAGAAGCGTAGTACAAGGATATAGTCTAGGGCAACGGAAGGCAGAATAGTCAGAAAACAAGCAGAGGTCAATAACAGGTTAAATCACGAGAGAATTCAGGTACAAGGAGCTCAGGTATGGATAACCACGATCTGGCACTGCTTAGAAGGAACTGTTGGGTTTTAAAAGACCTTCACCAGACCGCGCCCCCCTCTCAAGCCACACCTCATGCAGCCACCTCCCTGCCTGTCTCTATTTAAACCGGGTATTGGTGAGCGAGCAGCATCAGACATGCTGCCCTCAAGCACACCGGAAAGGCTGGAAGCCCCCAACGTTACAATTTCGACAACTTTTCTCTGCTGTTCGGTGTCTGAATAGATTAACCATTGCTTCTCTATGGGGGATTTCAATGCCGTCGAACAGCACTGTATTTGCTGGCAATTAGCCAAAATTTGCCTGCCTGCTCTTTGAATAGCCGAATGGCTCCAAAATGTCACCGTACGGGGAAATTCCCTGTTCAGTGACATTTCGGGGCCAGATCGGCTCTCTGAATAACCCCTTATGTGTATCTATCCATCCATCTATATGTTTCCATATATTTGTCTCGGTCTATCCCCATCAATCTATCCATATCCTTCGGTCATTGTATCGATCTATTGATGTACCTAATATCTGTCATCATCTTGTGACGTGTTATTCTATCGATTTCCTGCTATCTAGCTAACTGTATCTATTATTATCTATCATTTATCAATGTTTTATTCTTTCCTTCCGTCATGGAGGTTTTGTCCCCAGCTGATGCGTTTTCAGGTGTCTTGATCTTCGGAATTCCAGTGAGAAAGCAGCACCTGGTAGACACACCCGGCATAACAGATACAGAATCCCCTGTATAACACACACTATCAGGGTAATTCAAAGAGATTCGAAAAGTCACCGCACATTTGGTGACTTTTCGTTCTCTTCAATTCGGTTCCTTTTGCCGATCCCATTTCGGTGACCCTGCTGTGTATTCAGCAAACACCACAGGGTCCCCGAATTGCAGGGAAAAGCTGCCGCAAACCTGACGAAAACGAACCGCAAAACCCACCGAATGCACGCCGAAAACCCTCAAAAACATCTGGATTAACCTGCCGAAAAACCCGAGCAGGAGCGGATCACACGCAGGGAAGCAGCTGAGACCGCAGACGAGGCAGTGAATAAATTAGCAAAACAGTTTGTGTGAATGTTTGAAAATGAAACGCTGTTTGCAAAGAAACTACTGAGCGAAAATGTCTGAAATTTACATATAAAATCCAATGAATGATAATAAAAAGGGCTGTTACAGAAAAAAAAGTAAACTTAAAAAAAAAGAAAAAAAAAAAAAATCCAGAAAAATGCTTAAAATATCCTACAAAATCTATAAATAAAGAGACTCTTTACTGCAGAATTTTATAATGAACGGTTTATTAGATATTAAATTAAAACGGGAATATTTTTAACATTGAAGCCTATGGGATTCTCCTGAATAAACTTGCCGAATTAAACCACCGAATGACAGGACATTTTGGGAACCTTTCACTGCTGGTTTGTGTTCTCTGAATAGCCGAAGCAGTGCTTTTCATGGGGTTTTCACTGCCCTCGAACAGGCACCGTATGTTCAGGCAATTCGCCAGGATTTGACGAATTGCCTGCTCTCTGGATAGCCAAATGGCCAGGAAAAGTAACCGAACGCTGATTTTCAGCGTTCTGTTACCTTTCTCAAGCAATTCGGAGCTCTTTGAATAACCCTGTATAACCCTTATAGGGAGTAGGGATGGGCGTTCGGTTCAATTCAAACAGGAGTTAGATTCGAACATTGCCCGTTCGGCGAATATCGAACTTTTCAAGCGTTCGCAAAAAACCCAAAAAATTAATAAAAAAAATAATAAATTTGAATTTTTTTAAAAAAATGCTTAAAAAAATCCTAAAAAAAAATCTAGAAATAAAGAGACTTTTTACTGCAGAATATTATAAGCAACGGTTTATTAGATATTGAATTAAAATGGGAATATTTTTAACATTGAAGCCTATGGGATAAAACATTCTTGTTGCTAAAACATTAGGCAGATGAGGCCCTCTAATCAGGCACTGTAGAGGGCAGCCCGCCGGGGCCTCCCAAGGACCCCTTGAGGAGCATGCGGCCGCAGGATGAGAGAGCTGCGACTGTGCAGGTTGGCAGGCCGGGTGCATGTGGCAGAGAGGTGGCGCAGGGAGGGAGCCACGGCAGATCCCCCACCCCCCACAACCAGGATCCAGGGAGTCCCCACTGACCACCAGGGTAAGGTAAGGCGACACATTTTTTTAAAAAAATTAAAAAAAAAAATCGGAGGACATCTTTAAATGTCCCCTGGAACATAAAATAAAATGTTTTTTTTTCTTTCTAATACTCACCTGATTCCTGGATCCACAAACAAGCGCAGCCTCCTGTCAAGGCAACTACGCGCGCTGCTGCGAAAAACGCCGGGTTAAACCGATCACTCTCTGTCTATCCTAGACACAGATAATGACTGCGTGGACAACAATCCCTGCGTGCTCGCTTACCTATCTGTCTCCGTACACTTTCTCTCGCAACATTCACGTAGAGCGCAATAAAGTGGTCCCAGGATTGCAACGCAGTACCAATCTTCTCTTGAATTGGGTAGTGACTACGTTTCCCACAATCCCTGTGCCCACTTTCTTAATCAATTAGTTACGCTGCCACCAGTTCCCCTGAACACTACACGCATCACAGCGAAAGACGCAGGGCTAAGCAACCCACTATCCGTCTATCCTAGACCCAGATAATAACTACGCGGACAACAATCCGCCACTCGCTTACCCAACTCACAATTTCATAGCTACTCGAGCTTAACACAACAAGCAATACTCCAGTCTCTTTAGTTAGCGATGCAAAATGCGCAGCAGGCTTCCCCGCTACACTAATAGCATATCTTCTCGTTAAAGCTAGCATCGGACTGTAGAGGTGCTGCCCAGCAGTGTGAGGATTCATATGCTGATTATTATACTGTAAAAGGTGCTGCCCGGCAGTGTGAGGATTCATATGCTGCATTATTATACTGTAAAGGTGCTGCCCGGCAGTGTGAGGATTCATATGCTGCATTATTATACTGTAAAGGTGCTGCCCGGCAGTGTGAGGATTCATATGCTGCATTATTATACTGTAAAGGTGCTGCCCGGCAGTGTGAGGATTCATATGCTGCATTATTATACTGTAAAAGGTGCTGCCCGGCAGTGTGAGGATTCATATGCTGCATTAATTATTCTTACAAATTTGGTTACTTAACCCGTTTGCGTTTGGATTGTAATATTGTGACATCCAGGGCCCCGGGTGGCAATCAGGGGGGGCCCCGGATGCATGGTGCCGTCAGCTGGCCGAATGCCAGGAGCTCTGGCGGCACCCGGCACAGCTGTGAGTGATCAGGGGGCAGGGTGCGGTGTGATGACGCAGAGCCGCCGGGACCTTTAAATCAGGAGCGCACACTGTACACCTTGCCTTGCCGTGGAGTTTCATTCCCGCATCGCTAGCTTACCGAATCAGTTTGTATACTTGTTACTGACCCTGCTTGTTCTGAGGACCTGATCGGTTGCCGGTTTTGCCTGCCATTTGACTATTCTCTGTGTACTCCCTGCCTGTTCTGTTTGCCTCCTGTTGCTACTGGTGTGCGCCAAATTCACACCATATACAGTAGCGCAGTACTAGTGCCTAAACGTTGTTGACCCGGTTTTGTTATAACAACTACTCTCGCTCTGCGCCACTGTCTGGTATATTCCACTGTTTGTTACTGCTGGTGCGCTTCCATCCTGCCATACACTATAGCGCAGTAATATTAGGGTGCACTGCCACTGACGCGTGTACCAGATTCCAATCATTTTAATATTTGAATGCAGAGTCCACCCCTGCACTTTTCCACAATACATCAGAGGGGTTACGGTGTGAAGGCACTAGCTGGCACCAAAGGTCCAATTTTAAAGCACCTATTGTTACTTTCATCCAAAGCCTGCATAAGTTTCACCATAATTTAGCCGGAAAAAAAAATCACTAAAATTTGTTCTGCGTGTCCTAAAACGTCTCCTCTTTTCATACAGGCTGCCGCACCAAGCAGTTGTTTATGAATAGATTAACCCTGTCGCTGCTGAGGCATTTCACGCCTCTGTGTGGAGCTCATTTTTACCTGTTTCGCTCATCATGTTTAAATGCGTTTTGAAGCCTTATTTTAGTATATGACCCAGACATATTATACATCGTTCTTTCCGGCAGACTCAGCAGATTCATAATATATTATTATATGTATACGTCATGCCCGGTCTGTATAATATAACAAAATATGCAATAAAATTAGAATTTTCAATAATTTACAACGTGTAAAGTGGTTTTTTTCCACATTTTAACATGCGAGCAATTGGTTATATTTTGTATGGGGTGCGCTTGTTAAAAAAATTAGAAATGGGGTCTCGTTACTTTTTTTTTTCGGGGAAAATTAAGCGATTTTTAACAAACGCACCCCAAAAAAAATCGTTAGTACAGCATCATTGTTCACATTATAATTGAAATGGGAACAATATTGCTACATTAACAAAAAAAAATATATAAACATTTTTTTATTTTTAATTTTTTTTAAAAAAAAATTCTACATGGTCATGATTGATATCGTTGGATCGGCCAGAGCATGGCCTTTCCAACGATATCAAACATTAACCCCTATCTGCCACGGATCGGGAGATAGGGGGTTCATTGGAACCCCCCATCTCCACCATTGCTGGCAGCTAGGGGTTAACTTCAGGACTGGCGTCATCATGCTATGCACGATGACACCAGTCCTCAGGGGGAGTTCCCGGAGATGTCGGTCAGCTCCAGGAGAGGATCACGATCGTGCACTTTTCGGCGCCGAATCGTGATCCAGCTCCCCAGGGGTTAATGTCAGCCACCGTTTGGAAGGGCATAGCCTGCCCTTCCAAACGGTACCTGTCTTAACCTTCTAGCCCTTGGCGATCGGGAGGGAGAGAGGTCTGAAGGACCTCCCCCCCCTTTCAGGCACCTCCTCCGCAATCGCGGGGGGGCCTGAATTAGATGTTATCACGCCGCCACGATGACATCTAATGGCTCCGCCAGGGTCCCGGAGTGCCAGGCTGACATCCAAGATGTCAGCCCGCATTGGGGGGGCCAGCAATCGGCCGGAATCCCGGCCGATTTCTGCCTCCTGTGCTAGGACACGCGCAGCACGTCCATAGCACAGGAGGTGCACTTGGCAGGACGAGCTGAGCGCGTTCTTAGCAGCCAAGTGGTTAAAGGAAAACCAATTACCGTCATTTGAAATCATTTTTTTTCTTTTGAAGTGTTTCTATACATCGTACAAATCCGCCACTTCACGGTAGGTTATGGGGACCTCCTAGCAGGATACTTGAAGGAATTTTTCGTTTTTATTCTTAACTAGGGATGAGCCGAACACCCCCGTGTTTGGTTCGCATTCGACCTCGAACAATTTCAAAAGTTCGAGTTCGAACTCGAACTCGAACCGAACTCAATGCAAGTCAATGGGACTCAAAAGTTCGATTTTTAGAGTGCCCTCCAAAAGGGCATATATGCAAGATATTTGCCATAAAAGGTGTATGGGGGTCCTGGTAGTGCCCTGGGGACAGGAAACAAGGACAAAAAGTTTTTAAAAAAGTCATTTTTAAAGGAACAGTGAGTTTTCCATAAAATAAGGGTTAAAAATAAAAACGAAAAATTCCTTCAAATATCGTGCCTAGGAGGTCCCCATAACCTGCCCATGAAGTGGCGGATTTGTAGGATGTATAGAAACATTGCCATCAGAGACCCACACACGACTCCTAGCCACCCTTAAGGGGTTAAAATGCACAGGGACTGGCTACTATCCTGTTAGATGAGGGAATGTATTAGGCCCAGTTCAAACTGTGTGATTTATCGACGTCGCAGAAAAATCCGCGCGACGTCGCACCGTGTAGCTTCTCCAATGCATTTCAATGGAGCTGTTCACATCTTGCCGCGCAACGTCACATGTCGCGCGTCGCGGTAGCATGTCGCTGGTACATGACCCTGTTTTTAGATTTGCTATCTGCGATTTTGTGATTTGCATTGGTGGTGCTTTGCAAAAAAAAAAAAAAAAAAATCAAATAAAAAAAAAAAAAAAAACGCACAAAACCGCAACCTCGCGTGACATCGTGCGACATTACCACGCGACTTTCAAATCGCACCATGTGAACGGGGCTTTATATGTATATAGCAAGGTATATATGACAATGGATAGTCAGAGACTCTAGGGACTCAGCTTGTACGCTTTATGATAGACATTTCTAACACAATAATACTTGTATGCTCACATAGGCCCTTCGGGAGAGGTACATGACATACAAATACTGGAATATTACGTTTAAATCTAAGGAGTGTGATAAAGATTTTATTAAGCCCTTGATGACAAATGAAGTAACATCTACATCATTAATGATTGGCTTTACAGAGCCCTGGTCCTTAAGGGGTTAAACAGCATATCAGAGAGGATCATATAGTAGAAATGAACACTTCTTAGAATTCAAAACAAACCGTGTTTGTTCATACATGTGCATGAGCCACAACCAGTCTGCAAGCAATGTATCAAATTCTAATTGCTAATTAGAAGCACATGTTATTTCCAAACACCAATTAAACACCTGTTATTTACGCCGTTTGAGAGCACAGGTCATTTAGAGGTGAGAATCTTTGCACCTATAGTAGACGACATTAGGTATTTTTTTAATTCAATATCTAATAAACCGTTGCTTATATTCAGCAGGAAAGAGTCTCTTTATTTCTAGATTTTTTAGTATTTTTAAGCATTTTTTATACTTTCTTCAAAATGTTTTGTTTTTTTTCAAACTGGAACCGAACACGGCAAAAAGTTCGAACTTCGCGAACTTTCGAACTGCCGATGTTCGAATCGAACTCCGAACTGATCGAACCGAACAGCTCATCCCTATTCTTAACCTTTATTTCATGGAAAAATCACTGTTCCTTTAAAAACATTTTTTTTTTTTTTTACTTTTTGTCCTGGTTTCCTGTCCCCCAGGGCACTACCCGGACCCCATACACCTTTTATGGCAAATATCTTGCATATATGCCCTCTTGGAGGGCACTCTAAAAATTGAACGTTCGAGTCCCATTGACTTGCATGGAGTTCGAATCGTGTTGGAGTTCAAATCCGAACGTTTTGAAATGTTCGTGTTCGAATGCGAACCGAACACGGGGTGTTTGGCCCATCACTAATAGGGAGTACATGCGGCCTGGGAGAGCGACACGCGGTGTTCATATCACATGACAGGAGTCAATGAAAGTCTTGTTCTGAAATGTCATCAGCTCAAGCTGTGATTCAGGAATTTCACATTTTCTAAAGAAAAACGGTTAAATATTTGAGATGCTCGAGGACAACAATAGGTCTTCAAATGCAGGAGGACAGGCAGGTTTAGGTAATCTACCCCCAGGCCAGGAGGGGGAAGGGAGTAATGAGAATATTATCTATATACAGTATTAGAGACCTGTAAATGCATTGTGAGTTAGATATGAGATAGATTTATCAGCCTACTTGCTGATCTATCTAGGAATATATGTCTATTTATCAGATTTTCTATCTGTCTATAAATCTATCAGTTTATTTTACCTATTTGTCAGTTTTTCTGTCTGTTTATCTATAGGTCTGTCTTTCTGTCTGGTTTTTATCTGTGAATAATATTTATCTATACATATATTTGTATACCTGCTGTCACTTTATCTGTCCGTTTATCAATACGTCTGTTTATTAATCTGTCACTTTTTCGATCTGTTTATTTTATCTATTTATCTACATTTCTGTCTGTAATTATATCTATGGATATCGTCTTACAGATAGAAAGAGAAGAACGTAGATAGATATTTGTGAAACATATTTTTCTTCTTTAATTATTATGAAGGTTAATTCCTAAGAGGTGAATTGGTAAATAATTGCAAATATTAGGCAAAAACATTGAAACTGAAGGAATACCAAATTTCATCAATTTAGAAAATCAGCAATTTTGACTTAATATTCTCGAATTCTCTGTAAATTCCTCACCAGTTGACCCGTTCAGTATTTTACACCACCCCAAGGTCAAGCCGTCAACTTCGGCAAAATCACTGGAGTCCCTTCCGCATGCTGGCAGTGAAACAGTTAAGTCCCGGCACAGGGTAGAGGAAGCTAATCCCTGTGGTATCAGAGCACCTGAGCGCTGAGCCTTGACCTTTGCTGATAATGAGCACACTGTGGCCTCCAGACATTCCGCACATTGTCCCGCTGCAACAAAGTGTCCAGAGGAACCTGATGTAACAGAACACTGGGCGAGGTGTTTCCCGCACTCCGCTTCGACAGGAACCCGCCAATAACCATGACAAGCATGAAGTATTCACCGGGTGACGTGAAATCTGGAAACGCTGCATTTTTTTGAGCGAAATTTACTTCTTTTCAAGCGGAGTTTTCTTTGACCCCGGAAAGGACGCTTGTTGGTTTAAACCAATAAAAATGCAATTTGGTAAAATCCACCCCTGTGGTGGAGAGATGGAGACACACCATAACAGTTTCCGATTATTGGCTTTTGCCGAGGGGAAAAAATAACAAAAAACGGTTTTAACCCTTTCATTTTTGTTCTGCAACTGCTGGAGAGAGAGGTGGGAATAAGGACATTAGTGCATGACTTTGCAAGGGCAGCTCCGGTCCTGTGGAATGACTTGCCTCGTCCCATCAAACTCTCCCCTGATCTTCAGGCCTTCAAGAAATCCCTCAAAACCATCTCTTCAGGTTATGTACCACATCACTGATGCAACTCATCCCTCTGCTCAGCTACTCGCACAGGATTGAAGCTGCTCCTATGGCCCCACCATTACCAAACCACTGGCACTAATGATCCTGACGTCCAGTAAAGCTCCCCTTGTCTTCCATCTCAACCCCAATCCCTCTAGATTGTAAGATCCTATGAGCAGGGCCCTCTACACCCAACGTTTCCTTCCCATGTCCGTTTATCTTTATCTCGTTCCCTTTGGTTATTGTACAGCGCTGCAGAACCTGTTGGGGCCATATAAATGCTAATAATATTGTAGTATGTTTTGCGTTAAAACTTGCACTTTGTGAACATGTTAGATAAGTAGAGATGGTCTAGATCAGGGATGTCCAAACTCCGGCCCCCCAGAGATTCCTGAACTACAACTCCCAAAAGTCCCTGACTGCATTAGATGGATGGAGAAGAATGGGGGGTTGTAGTTGAGGAACATCTGGGGGCTGGAGTTTGGACATCCCTGATCTAGATTGATCAATAAAAAGAAAGATTGATAGTAACTGTAACCCTAGAAGCAACCCAATCCCTAACCCAACACAAACAAACAGTAACAGTAACCCTAACCCAACACACAGTAACTGTAACCCTAACCCTAGAAGCAACCCAATCCCTAACCCAACACAAACAAACAGTAACTGTAACCCTAACAGTAACTGTAACCCTAACAGTAACCCAACACAAACAGTAACTGTAACCCTAACAGTAACCCAACACAAACATAAACAGTAACTGTAACCCTAATATTAGTCCTAACCCTAGAAGTAACCCTATCTTTAATGCGAATACAAATGAACAGTAACTGTATCCTTAACTGTGACCCTGGTCCTAACAATAACCCAATCCTAAGAGTACGAGCAACCCTAGCCCTAAATAACATTTGGGGGTGTATTAGGGGTTATTAAAAGGTGACAGTGTTGTAGGAGGTGAAGAAGGGGTTTAGAGGGTTATAGACTAAAAATATGCACCCCTGTAAATTTTAAAGACATCTCTGAAAATGTTCAGATTTGTCTGAAAATATTTGATCGATCCAAATCGTTAAATTTGGAAAGTTCCAAAAACCCAAAATTTTGGATCCCAAAATATGACAAAACAACATTTTGCACTGTACACATGTCTAGTTTCCAAACATTGTTTCCATCGAACTTTTCCAGCTCTGTAACGTTGTTTTCATGGTGCTTTTACATGAGGTCTATTGAAATCGACACTTTATAACTGGGTAAGAATCTCTCACCTGTGAAACCAATCTAACGGGAGGACAGACACTGTTACTCATTATACAGAGGAACACTGGTGGTAACGTTGTTCACCATTTTTTGCCGCAGCTTTGGCTGCCGGCGTTGGATTTTCTGTGGATCGCCAAGAATCACCGTGGTAGCAACAACCGCATTTAGTGGATAACCCCTTGTGTTTGTTGTGCACATATATTTGTAAGTGACTGCATGACTCATTTTGTCCACAAAACACAAGCAAAACCGCAGGAATGTAGCAGAACTGACACTACCAGAAAGTCCAGCAATATTAAGGTTCTCAACAGAAATGGCACTCCGCCTCGCCCTCCCCTCAGCTCACAGTGCAGGAGGGAGGAGGAGCAACTCCGTCGCACATGCTCAGTAGGTTTTTCCTGCACTCCACAGAATGGTTAGCTCAGTTTGCCTCCTGAGGTGGGCGTAGTAACAGCAACGATCCATCGGAAATCTAAAAATGAATGATCACGAGAGAACTGGCAGGAGACGAAACAGTAATATTTGTTGAGGGAGACATGGATCCTCTTCAAAGTCAAACTCCCCTTAAATCACAGGTCCATCACCTGGAATATTGCAGCCAAGCTCTAATCCCATAACCCACAACCTCCCTCTGGTGATTCGGGTGCAAAGTCCCAGGAATCCCAGTTATGCACCTAATATTTCCGATAAATCAGAGCCCCACAGGAAGCTGTAGAACTTTGGTTGTGTATGTATTAAGTCCTGGATACATGTGGTTAGACCCAAATCTATCCTTTGGCCCCAACTCTCATCTAAACTCTACCCCAAACTAGGTGCCCTGTACAGAAACAAATCCTGTCTGAGCCCCGCGGTAAGAAAGCAGATTGTACAACAAATGCTTTTGCCGGCTATTGAATACGGAGATGTAGTGTATGCAGCCGCCCCGCAAACACACCTTCAGAAACTTACTACATTGTATAACTCATTCTGTCACTTTGTGCTACAATGTAACTACATGACCCTCCATTGTGACATGTTAAAAGAGCTAAACTGGCCGTCGCTGGAATCTAGACGCACCCTTCACCTTTCCAACCTGGTGTTTAAGAGCATTTCTGGGAAGTTATTACCCTACCTGAATAGGCTGCTTCCCAACCAGCCCATCACTCTCACCTTGCAGTCCGTCACTCTCACCTTGAAGCCCATCATTCTCACCTTGCAGCGCATCACTCTCACCTTGCAGCGCATCACTCTCACCTTGCAGTCCTCGCCTCCTGTTTCACCCCGAACCCTTCTAGAGTGTAAGTTCCCACAGGAATAGGGTCCTCGTTTCCTCCTGTACTGATTTGTCAAAATGTTGTTCAGTCTCAATGATTTGCAGCCCTGTCTATATTGTGCCCATTGTTCAGCTCTGCGTAATATGCTGGCACTATATAAATAAAGTATAATAAAATAATGTGCATGCAGCTCCGATCCATCGATCTGCGCAGACGCTACAGAACTTGTGTACGTAAAGTGTGTGAGTCCTGTAGTGCTGTGCAGTATGCGGTTTCTAAGCTACGCATGTTGTATAGGAGCACAAATTGCGCAGAAAAGCATCAGGGACATCCGGGTTTGGGAGTTAGCGTGCGGCGAGGAAGAAATGGTGAGAAAAATCACCAAAAATAGAAAAAAAAAAATAATAATAATAATTGTGCAGGATCTGTATAATTATTTAAGAGCAAAAAGAGGACACTATCTTCAAATGATAAAATACAATGACCCCTTGTATTCCCAGGGAATACAACAACTACATGACTGCGTTGTAGCTGATTTAGGTACGAGAAGGTCCAGGGGCTCAGATTTTTTATTTTTTTTATAAAGATATGTGCAAATGGCTCGTTGACTCAGAATTTATGGGAATCGTTCTGTCCGCCATATAAATATATATAGTTCCTCCAAATACCTTGGATTACTCTGCCATGAAATAGATATAGTTTGTGTAAGTCGATACGACCTCTCCCTCCGCCCTTCCCCCCAACCCGACCATCTAAATGTAAAGTGCGGCCAGACATAGACCATCGGTAGACAAAAGGTTCCTCGTTTAAAGGGATAATCCCACCAACAAAAACAAACATGAAGTCATCCGGCAGAACCCGATAGCTCATATTAAGTTAAACCTCTGGATTTCTCGCTGTTACGTTTCAACCTGCTAATTGTGTCAACGGGATCAGCTGTTGGCACAACACCTGCTGCTCCCACTCAGCATGGCGGCCTAGGATTCCATTTTTTTGGGAGGTACGAGAAAAAGAAAAAAAAAAAACAACGAATAAAAATTTTTTTGGGGGAAAAAACAATTAGAAATTCGCTTTACTAGCTTATGTTTATCCACCGAAAATCTTTGTTCCATGAACGTGAACTCGCTGAGACGTGAACTCATCTCGGCTCACTTCGGTGAGAAAAAGAAACAATGTTTCACTCCCGGGCGCTTTGAAACCTGAAAATCAGTAATGTACTAATGTTACGAATTTGTTTTGGGTTTTTATTTCTCTAATTCAGCTTGTGCTTTAGATGGAGGAGGAGCTGGAGGTGGCGGCGCAGACTGCACTATAGCCTTCTTTCTTCTCTCCTGTGACCTCAGGCTCAATATCCAATTTACCAACACGAACAATGTGACTTTCAGCAGCTGGTAAAACCAAAGACAGCTCTGATTGCCATTATGGAGTCAAGCAGGAGGGGGGGGGGGTTCCTCTTACTCAGAAATAGCTTTGACTTTTCCTCTTTTTTTTTGTTGGATCAGCAGCAATAACAATTAGAGGATTTTTATTTTTCAACCAACGTTACCATGTACCTGTGTATCCAAGTATTCGTATGGTTTGATGGGGTCTGGAGAATACGGGGAGAACCCAATTGCATTAAATAAAAGTAAAGTACAAGACAAAAGTGGAGGTAAAGTTGCAGGAAAAATATATTGTATAACTGAAAACAAAAAAGAGGCAGAATATGGATAAATAATAAATCCGTCCTTGATGAGCAGTGGAGGATATTGGATTACACAGTCAATCGAATAGATCAGTGGTTCCCAACCACGGTCCTCAGGCCCTTCAACCAGGCCAGATTTTGCAGATCACCTTGGAGAAAAGCAGACTGAATCCTGCAACCAATCACCTGTGCTGTGCTTCACATATCCTGCAAACCTGGCCTGTTAGGGGTACTTGAGGACCGCGGTTGAGAACCACTGGAATAGATTAATCATATGGATGGTAGGCAGAAAACTGAAAAAGGCAACCTGGATATACGGAATAGTCCTCCTCAGTAATCTGGAGGGTCTTGAGAAAAGAGAAGGTTTGTAATTCCAGGAGGGGTCCGTGAGGTGAGGAGGGTCCTGGTAGGTAAGGTTGGCTTGAGGAGATGGCGGTCTTGATACCAAGAACGACAGAGGAATAGGTTGAAGAGGTTTGGTGATGGAGGAGCAGGTAGAAGAACCTGGAGGCAGGCAATGAGGTCACGAAGTCTAACGGCGATCCCGTGAAGTCAGGAGAAGGCAATGGTCAGAGGCTGACGGTGTTCTTGGCAAAGTCGGGCATAAGCAGTGGTCGGTACAAGGATAGACAGAGTAGTTCAGCCAGGCTAGTCCCAAGTCTCTGGAATGGGTCCAGGTAAGTCCTCACTCAGTAAGGACCAATGGTTCAATGACAGAGCACTGGCTGGATGAGGGAGTGTTTCTTTTAGGAGGGCCAGACAGTTAAAATTAGACACATGGTGCAGGACAGCTAGGTAGCAATGAGAGAGAAAAGCAGGATTATATATACACATTGAAGTGCTACCAGAGCTCTATTTAGGCTGTAGCAACACTAGATTTGGCCTTCTTGTGGCGATGCCGCCGTGTAACCTTACAGTATTTGTATCTCTAGGTTTCGATCATAGAGTAATAAAATCACCACTGGTGGATCCAGAAAAGGGGCAAGGTGGGGGCATTTGCCCTCCCTTGAGCTGCAAACCCATTGTAGGAGAAACAGGTGAACTTCGAACATTTTAACCTGTTGGCTGCAGACAATGTGCTGAGCGCATCCTCCACTTTTAGGCGTAGCTTGATCTGGCGCCGACTGCGGTCCTCCCCTCAGTGAGGGCTAACATCGTGGATGTGAGCCCTGCCTCTGGGACCTCCCCACACACACTGACGTCATCACGCATGGTGATATTACCATCATACATAGTCATATAATTCATAAAACACATAGGCCCCTATTACAATCCTCGCGCAGCGCATTTGCGTGCGCACAAATGAGCTTTTGCGCGAGGAAAAAAACATTTGCGCAGAACGTCGTATTACGACGTTCGCGCAAACGATGCGCGTTAGCATCTACCGCGATTGAGGCTAAGGTCAGACGAGCGCAGTTTTAACGTGCGTTTAGCCGCACGAAATCACGGCCGTGCTAGCAGCAAATGACGTCCAATGCCGGGGAACATACGACGAACGGCCGTACGAAAGTTCGTCCGGGCAACGCAAGTGGCAAATGAACGCATTTTTTCGAGAACGTCAAACCGCTACTACTGTTGTACAGAGTGCGCTGCGGCCGCATAGCGGCGTGTTTGCGTGATTGGGAGACGTCAGACGCTGCTAATGTCCGGCCAACATAACGTCCAGACGCAAAAAGTTTTTTATTGATGATCCGTACAAAATCATGGACGAAAATGCGCATCGTATGACCGGTATCGCGTATTCCGTGAAAAAAATACATCCATTCGTTCAAACGCACTTTTTCACGGACGTAAAAAATGCGTTCGGCTGACCCTAGCCTGACCCTGCGCAAGTGCGTGCATCCCATACTTACCATTGTCAGCGCGAATGCGTTCACGAGGATGGTATTACGATCTTCGCGCAACATCGTATGAACGACGTTTGCGCGAAGTATCGTAACATCTTTGAAAACCTGGTGTTAACTTACAATCTGAACGTTCTGGCCGAAACTAAATGAACCTGCACAAATAAATAAATAATACAGCACAGTACAGTTACACATTCTACACATACCCAAACAATAAAATTTATAAATTGTTTAATTTTTATTTTTGTTGCAGCACATATACACAGACTTTGACAGGCGCAACACCCGAAACCTAGCAAATGGTGGTTCTTAATTCTGATTGCCCACCGAGTCCTGCACCATTTGCGCCCAGCTTTGCGCGTCGGATTTCCGCTCGAAAAAACATGAAGGCTGAAAAACTGCGCTCGGATCGTAATACTGCGTTAATTTGTGCGCGCTAAAATTTTTTTGCGCGAACAATTATAATAGGGGCCAGTGTTAGTTACCACTTATCACTGGTGTCCATCTTGAAAATTTCCCATTTATGACCACTCTCTGTGCTCTATCTTTTAGCCAATCTTCTATCCAAGAACAAGAATTTGCATTACCATTACGCTGTAGCAGATTATATCTTCACGTTATGTGAGTGGTATAAGTGAACACACTATGGCTACATGTGAAGGGTTTTTGTTTTGCAACAGAAATGATATATATTTTGTCAATCCCAGGCGTCTGGATTCCATAAAACATGAACAAACTTGGAGGAGGTCAAACGATAGAAAGTAAGACTCTATATCGTACACCGTACACCTTGTTACCCCGCAGACTGTACCTTCGGTGTGTGTCTGCTACCGGGTATACACGCTGACGCGGATCACAGTGTTGTAGCTACGTTACCGTAAAAGCAGGAGGAAGAGGAGGACGGTGACTCAACCTGGAGGTTCTGTTGGACATTGGTGAATTGAGGTTTTTGTTTGTTTCAATGGCCATTGCAACGTAAGCTCACTCGCCACTTCGCGGCACCTCTTTACAGAGTGAGTACCTAACATGTACCAAAAGGCCGCTCTACTGAGCAGCTCCAAGCCCCTCCTGCTGCTTTTCAGCCAAGGAGAGGCAGAGATGTGGTGGGTTTTATTTATACACGCACCAAACACTTCCCATTTGGGATTAAAAACAAAAACATGGAAAGAGGAACAGCTGCAGAACGACGGACTGGTGTTACAAGCATGATATACATAAATACAGAAAAAACATTGGTGAATGTCTGGCGCTAAATCAGAATTTACTCTTTTTACCGGAACAGGCTGGAAGTGCACAAAGCCCGGCAACCGAACGCCACCGTACTGAGGGTAAAAACAAAAAATGACAATTTTTTAAAAGAGGCTTCAAACAATAAAAATGCATGGAAATAAAAAGATCTGTTACAGAACAAAAAAAAGGCCATTTAACTCCGTAGCGACCAATGATATGGTATGTACAAAACAGTCGTTGAATTGCGGCGATCTGCGGAGAACAGCACTGTATTTCGCTGACAATTCGTCAGTTTTTGGCGAATTGCCAGTGTTCTGAATAGATGGGGAAATTCACCATTCGGTGCAATGCGGTGGCAAATTTGGCTTGAGGCCGGGGGGCCCACAATCACGGCTAGGCTCTTCCACAGGACAAACAGGAATTCGGCCCCCTTCCTGCAAAAAAGTTGGGAAAGGTATCAAGTATACATTTAATATAAATGATGTAAATAATAAATCATTAGAATAGGTTTTCCTTAATTGTATTGAAATAAAAGATTAAAATTTTATTTTAATAATGTTATTTTATTTGTGAGATTTTCTTTGGAGCTCTGTGATATGCTCATACACACTGCACATTACTGTGAGTTTTATTGCTGTGCAGCTCTGTGATACGCTCATACACACTGCACATTACTGTGAGTTTTATTGCTGTGGATTCTGTGATACAATAATGTGCAGTGTGTACGAGTGTGAGGTTTAAAGGCTGTGGAGCCCTGTGATACACTTATACAGACTGCACATTACGGAGTTTTATTGCTGTGGAGCCCTGTGATATGCTCATACACACAGCATGTTACACAAATTGCAAACACCCCATCTATGTGTTGGGACAAAATCAAATGGCACGCTGACCACAGTCACTTCTCTCAAATACCTAGGTATGTGGTTAGACCCAAATCTATCTTTTGGCCCCACATTGAAAAACGCTCATCTAAACTCTACCCCAAACTAGGTGCCCTGTACAGAAACAAATCCTACCGGAGCCCCGCGGTAAGAAAGCAGATTGTACAACAAATGCTTATGCCAGCGATTGAATACGGAGATGTAGTGTATGCAGCCGCCCCGCAAACACACCTCCAGAAACTTACTACATTGTAGCAAGATTCAAGATTCTTTTCTTTCAGGAATAGTACCAGAGGATTGGAGAAAAGCTGACGTGATCCCTATATTTAAGAAAGGTTTAAAATTTGTGCCTGGGAATTATAGACCTGTGAGCTTAACATCTGTGGCTGGGAAAGTATTTGAGGGGTTACTAAGGGATAATATTCAGGAATTTATTGGGAGGTATAATGTAATTGGCAAAAATCAGCATGGTTTCATGAAACACAGATCATGTCAGACTAACCTAATTACGTTCTATGAGGAAGTAAGTAGAAGTATAGATCAGGGGGTCGCAGTGGATGTGATTTACTTAGATTTTGCCAAAGCTTTCGACACAGTTCCACACAAAAGGTTACTACTTAAATTAAGAAAAAATGGTCTAGATGAAAATACTTGTTCTTGGATAGAAAACTGGCTAAAAGATAGGGTACAGAGAGTGGTCATAAATGGTACATTTTCAAGATGGACACCAGTGGTAAGTGGTGTCCCTCAGGGGTCTGTTATAGGACCAATACTATTCAATTTATTTATAAATGACCTTGAGATAGGCATTGAAAGTCATGTATCAGTGTTTGCAGATGACACAAAGCTAGGAAAAGTAATACAATGTGAGCAGGATGTTACTTCGCTGCAGAGGGATTTAGATATATTGGGGGACTGGGCACTTAAATGGCAGATGAGATTTAATCTAGATAAATGTAAAGTTATGCACTTTGGAGTGAAGAACACACAAGCAATTTATACCCTAAATGGTACGGAGTTAGGGAAATCCAAGCAGGAGAAGGATTTGGGAATAATCATAGACTTCAAACTAAGTAACAATGTGCAATGTCAAACAGCAGCCGCCAAGGCCAGCAAAGTACTGGCATGCATTAAAAGGGGAGTTCACTCACGGGATGAAAACATAATTTTGCCTCTGTATAAATCAATGGTCAGGCCGCACCTTGAATATGCCGTGCAATTTTGGGCACCTGTCTTAAAAAAAGATATTATATCGTTAGAAAAAGTGCAGAGACGGGCAACTAAATTAATAAGGGGGATGGAAGGGTTAAGTTATGAGGAAAGACTAACAAGCTTAAACCTGTTTAGTTTAGAGAAAAGGCGCCTTAGAGGGGATCTGATAACCTTATATAAATATATACGGGGCCATTATCAACCATTGTCTGATAACCTATTCATTAACAGGACTATACACAGGACAAGGGGTCATCCATTTAGACTGGAAGAAAGAAAATTTAGCTTAAAGCATAGGAAGGGTTATTTTACGGTGAGAACAATCAAGCTGTGGAATTCTCTGCCTGTTGAGGTGGTTGGGTCAGAGTCTGTACAGACTTTTAAAAAACGACTGGATGACTTCCTGCAGACACAGAATATTAAGGGTTATAATATTTAATATGTGGGTAAAAGCTTCTTGATCCAAGGAGAAATCTGACTGCCATTCTGGGGTCAAGAAGGAATTTTTTCCCAGTATGTTGCATATTGGCAAGCATTCAGACTGGGTTTTTTGCCTTCTTTTGGATCAACAGCAGTAGGTTATGTGGGAGAGGCTGAACCCGATGGACGCATGTCTTTTTTCAGCCTATATAACTATGTAACTATGTAACTATGTAACTATGTATAACTCATTCTGTTGCTTCGTGCTACAATGTAACTACATGACCCACCATTGTGACATGTTAAAAGAGCTAAACTGGCCATCGCTGGAATCTAGACGCTCCCTTCACCTTTCCAACCTGGTGTTTAAGAGGATTTCTGGGAAGCTGCCACCCTACCTGAATAGACTGCTTCCCCCGGCAGTTCCCTCATCCTATAACCTCCGATCCAGGACCAGCACCTTACTTACAATACCACAATACAAAAAGAAAATGGCTCGATCCTCATTTTCCTACAGAGCACCGCAATTATGGAATAACCTCCCAGACACCGTCAAATCTTCCCCCAGTCTAAAGTCCCTTAAGACTTCCCTATTAACATACCTCAATACGAAATGCACCTGTAAACATGTAACATAATGACTTTATTTCCTCCATATTTATTTTTCTGTTAATCTGTATATTTGGTTTTGTGTTAATATCTTGCATTTTTACTATTTTGTATTTCTGTAACCACTCAATGTTCTCGAACCCAGGACATACTGAAAATGAGAGAAATCTCAATGTATCCTTCCTGGTAAAATCCTTAATAAATAAATAAATAAATAAATAAATGTGGAGCTCTGTGGTACCCTCATACTCACCGGGTCGGATTAACAGCAGCTCCAGGCCCATGCCCCAGAATAGGCCCAGAGGAAGGATAACTGTCTGCACTGGTGGGCATTTGGACCCCTGCATCTCCAACTTCATAGCAGCTACAGGGTCATGGCCTTTCCAATGATACCAAACATGACCAGGTTTTATGCAACAATAAAAATAAAATATTAAATATTTCTTTATTTTTTCTGTCTAACACAGCAACATTTTTCACTTTTCAATTGTAAAGTGAACAATGAGGCTGCACTAACTCACCATCTCATTTCTCAGGTCACCAACAATCTAATCTAATCTATAGATTATATAAACACAAAAGGTTTGGATGATAAAATGGGAAAAATAGTTCTACATGCTTTAAATGAATGAAATCTGAATGAATAATTACTCGCACAGTAACTGCCTGGTTCGATATAGCCGTATCTGCACCATTAAATAACCAAAATAGGTTTTCATTTCACTAAATTCCAAAAAAAAGGCCCAGAAAAATCTGCAGCTCCAGCCCCATATAGATCTCAATCCGGCTCAGGGCACAGGGCACGTTACTGAGAGTTTTATTGCTGTGCAGCTCTGTGGTACGCTCACACGGCACGTTACTGTGAGTTTTATTGCTCTGGAGCTCTGAGATACACATAGCGCGTTACGCACATTACATTAGAAATGGTGGTCATAGCGGACCTGGAAAAAAATGGGATACTGATTGTCTGGTGTCAACCAGGGGCGGATCCAGGGGGGGGCAACGGGGCAATTGCCCCCCCCGAGATTTGAGCCGGGGACCCAGATGCCGCCGGGCAGCGCAGGAGCGCCTGCCCGGTCCTGAAGAGTGCGTCCTTGTAAAGGGGATGCGGCTGCGTGCAGGCGCAGCCGGTCACGTGGTCCGGCTAATCAGGTGGTACTGAGTCTCTGTACCACCTGACTGGCCGGACCGCGTGACCTGCGCACGCACGCAGCCGCCTCCCCTTTACAAGGACGCACTCTTCAGGACCGGGCAGGCGCTCCTGCGCTGCCCGGCGGCATCTGGGTCCCCTGAACACCGGAGCTGGAGGCCTGGAGCAATATCCAGGTGAGAGCTGGGCAAATCCATGAGCTGGGGGTAAATCCATGAGCTGGGCAAATCCATGAGCTGGGGGTAAATCCATGAGCTGGGCAAATCCATGAGCTGGGGGGCAAATCCATGAGCTGGGGGTAAATCCATGAGCTGGGCAAATCCATGAGCTGGGGGTAAATCCATGAGCTGAGGGTAAATCCATGAGCTGGGCAAATCCATGAGCTGGGGGTAAATCCATGAGCTGGGCAAATCCATGAGCTGGGCAAATCCATGAGCTGGGGGCAAATCCATGAGCTGGGGGTAAATCCATGAGCTGGGCAAATCCATGAGCTGGGGGCAAATCCATGAGCTGGGGGCAAATCCATGACCTGGGGGCAAATCCATGAGCAGGGGCAAATCCATGACCTGGGGGCAAATCCATGAGCTGGGGGCAAATCCATGAGCAGGGGCAAATCCATGAGCAGGGGGCAAATCCATGAGCAGGGGGCAAATCCATGAGCTGGGCAAATCCATGACCTGGGGCAAATCCATGACCTGGGGGCAAATCCATGAGCTGGGCAAATCCATGAGCTGGTGGCAAATCCATGAGCTGGGGGTAAATCCATGAGCTGGGGGTAAATCCATGAGCTGGGCAAATCCATGAGCTGGGGGTAAATCCATGAGCTGGGGGTAAATCCATGAGCTGGGCAAATCCATGAGCTGGGGGTAAATCCGTGAGCTGGGCAAATCCATGAGCTGGGGGCAAATCCATGAGCTGGGGGTAAATCCATGAGCTGGGCAAATCCATGAGCTGGGGGCAAATCCATGAGCTGGGGGGCAAATCCATGAGCTGGGGGCAAATCCATGACCTGGGGGCAAATCCATGAGCTGGGCAAATCCATGACCTGGGGGCAAATCCATGAGCTGGGCAAATCCATGACCTGGGGGCAAATCCATGACCTGGGCAAATCCATGAGCTGGGGGTAAATCCATGAGCTGGGGCAAATCCATGAGCTGGGGGCAAATCCATGTGTGAGCTGGGGGCTCTCTGCTCCTCTAGATTGTAAACTCCTGGGTGCCCTCTGCTCCTCTAGATTGTAAGCTCCTGGGTGCCCTCTGCTCCTCTAGATTGTAAACTCCTGGGTGCCCTCTGCTCCTCTAGATTGTAAGCTCCTGGGTGCCCTCTGCTTTTCTAGATTGTAAACTCCTGTGAGCCGGGCCTCTGCTCCTCTAGATTGTAAGCTCCTATGAGCCGGGCCCTCTGCTCCTCTAGATTGTAAGCTCCTATGAGCCGGGCCCTCTGCTCCTCTAGATTGTAAGCTCCTGTGAGCCGGGCCCTCTGTAAATTCTCGTGAGTCGGACTCTCTGCTAAAACACCTTATTTTCTGTCAGTGCCCCTCCCGAGACTAGTCTCTGGATCCGCCCCTGGTGTCAACATTGTGGACCTGGAGGGGGTTCAGTGTATGGGGATGGCGGAGAGGGCAAAACATGTTGTTGCCTAGGGTGGGGGGGGCCTTCACGGATTCCTGCACCTGGGCCCTGAGGTTTCTAATTACACCCTCTAACCCTTCGTCTACCAAACTGGCTCATAAAGGGTTAAAAATTAAAAGCCCTGGCACAATCTCCTGCGGTTTTGGCTTTTTAAAATTTTGTTTTGTTTCTACGTTTGCACTATAAAACGGGGACAAGTCAGCACATTGTAATAAACAAACGCCATAGTCAGACATGGATGGATTGTTCCATTACAACAGCTGCTACGTCATTTTTGGGGGGTAAGGGGGGGGGGGTTCTAACCTCCGATGAAGCATATTTATTTGAAATTTTTTTTATTCTTAGTAAACTGGATTTTTTTTTACATACGTACAGTATATATTTTTTTTTCTTCTTTAACACCAAACCGTCACAGAAACTGTTTCCTAACAAAGAAATAACGACAATAATTCAATATACATAAACAAATACGCTCTACAACGTAGAGATCTTTAGGCAATAAAAATTATTTAATGTTGGCGTTTTGGACCCAACCAGACATTAATCAAGACAGGTCTTGATCAAAGTCCAGTTGGGGATTGAAAATTCGACAATCAACTAAATTACTTTTGATTACCTAAACAGCTCTGCGTTGCGGGGCATCGTATTTGTGTGTTTTTAGTCACTGGCCACTTTATTAGGTACACCTTGCTAGTGCCGGGTTGGATCTTTTTCCTTCAGATCTGCCTTAAATTCTTCGTGGCATCGATTCCACAAGGTGTTGGAAACATTCCTCAGGAGGTTTTGGTCCATATTGACTTAGAAACATAGAAACATAGAAAAATGTCGGCAGATAAGAACCTTTCGGCCCATCTAGTCGCCCAATTACATGGATACTTTACTTGGATTTATCTTTTGTTTAGGATAGCCTTATGCCTATCCCATGCCTGCTTAAATTCAATTACTGTTTTGGCCTCTACCACTTCTACTGGAAGACTGTTCCATGTATCCACCACCCGCTCAGTAAAATAATGCTTCCTGATGTTACTTTTAAACCTTTGCCCCTCTAATCTAAGACTATGTCCTCTTGTTTTGCTACTTTGTTTCCTTTTAAATATACTCCCTTCCTCTACCTTGTGGATTCCCTTTACGTATTTAAATGTTTCTATCATATCTCCTCTGTCTCGTCTTTTTTCCAAGCTGTACATGTTAAGATCATTAAGCCTTTCTTGGTAACTTTTCTCCTTCAAGCCGTACACCATTTTAGTAGCCCTTCTCTGAACTCTCTCTAAGATGTCTATATCCTCCTGGAGATACGGTCTCCAGTACTGCACACAGTACTCCAAGTGAGGTCTCACCAGTGCTCTGTACAGTGGCATGAGCACTTCCCTTTTCCTACTGCTAATACCTCTCCCTACACAACCAAGCATTCTGCCAGCATTTCCAAGCATTCTGCTAGCATTTCCAAGCATTCTGCCAGCATTTCCAAGCATTCTGCCAGCATTTCCTGCTGCTCTATTACATTGACTACTTACCTTTAGATCCTCTGAAATAATAACACTTAAATCCCAACCCTCAGATGTATCAAATATTCTATATTCAGCCCTTGGGTTTTTACGCCCCAGGTGCATTATCTTGCACTTATCCACATTAAAACTCAATTGTCACAGCTCCCACCATTTTTTTAGTTTACCTAAATCATTTGTCATTTGGCTGATCCCTCCAGGAACATCAACCGTGTTGCATCGGGCAGTTGCTGCAGATTTGTCGGCTGCTCGTCCATGATGCGAATCTCTCGTTCCACCACATCCCATAGGTGCTCTATTGGATTGAGATCTGGGTACTGTGGAGGCCATCTGGAGCACAGTGACCTCATGGTCATGTTCAAGAAAACGGTGTGAAAGGATTTGAGCTTTGTGACATGATGCATTATCCTGCTGGAAGGAGCCATCAGAAGATATCGGGGACACTGTGCTCATAAAGGGATGGACATGGTCACCAACAATACTCAGGTGGGCCGTGGTGTTTAAACAATGCTCAATTGGTACTAACGGGCCTAAAGTGTGACAAGAAAAGATCCCCCACACCATTACACCATCACCACCAGCCTGACCCGCTGATACATGGCAGAATGGATCCATGCTTTCATGTTGTTTACATCAAATTCTGACCCATCTGAAATCGAGTCTCATCAGACCAGGGAATGTTTTTCCAATCTTCCATTGTCCAGTTGTGGTGTCTGAATTGTAGCCTTAGTTTCCTGTTCTTAGTGACAGGAGTGGCACCCGGTGTGATCTGCTGCTGTAGCCCATCTGCTTCAAGGTTGGTCGTGTTTGCGTTCAGAGATGGTGTATCCGCAGACCTTGGTTGTAACGAGTGGTTAATTGAGTTACTGTTGCCTTCCTCTCATCTCGATCCAGTCTGTCCATTCTCCTCTGACATCACAAGGCATTTTCGTCCACACAGCTGACGCTCACTGGATATTTCCTCTTTTTCGGGCCATTCTGTGTAGACCCTAGAGATGTTGTGTGTGAAAATCCCAGCAGATCAGCAGTTTATGAAATACTCAAACCAGCCCGTCTGGCACCAACAACCCATGCCACGTTCAAAGTCACTTAAATCCCCTTTCTTCCCCCATTCTGATGTTCGGTTTGGTCTTCAGCAAGTCGTCTTCACCGCGTCTAGATGCCGAAATGCATTGAGTTGCTGCCGTGTGATTGGCTGATGAACAATTTGTGTTACCCAGCAACTGAACAGGTGTACCTAATAAAGTGGCCGGTAAACAAAAGTTTTAGTAAAAAAAAAACAAAACCAAAAAAAATACAAAAAGGTGTTCTAAAAAATAAAGGGGCGTGGCCAGCTCTGCATGAGAGCAGACGTGTCTGTGTGGAGCTCTGCAGAACTCTCTAGTTATGGGTTTTTTTTAGCTGGTTTTTTCTTGGGAATAGTGTACCCGTGGTGACCCTGCACGGCTGGCCATTACGGGGATTGCTCCCGGGCCCGTTATTGCTCCCCCTGCACGAGCATAGCCGAGATTTCTGTGACTACCCCCCCCCCCCGGCGCCGCTGATCGACCGGCCATTTTGTGGCCCATCCTTTGCTGCCTGGACATCCTGCTTCTTGCTGGGGATTCGTTGGTGACGGATTGCGGGGATGGAGGGCCCCCATCCTCCTGCTGCACCTGATGTCTCCTTGTTGAGGGTTCTGGAGAGGCGACCGGAGCAGCGATGCTTGGACCATCCCCCACCCACCAGTAGAATGGAGGCTTGGTTTGACCGGATTCCGGGGGACAAATACAGTCCACTCACCTGTGGTTCATGGCGGCGGTTGATGGCGCTGCTGGGAGCTGACGGGAAGAGATGACGGAAGAGATAAATCGGGGGACGCTGTACCTGATGGCTGCCGGGATGTAGCTGCGGATCTACGGAGTAATGGGCCGGAAGACCCGGATCGCATACGGCGCCTGCCATCGGTGTGTCGGAGAGGGAGCGGATCTGCTGAGGCCGATACGGATGCTGCTGCGGACAGGGAAAGATTTGGAGTGACACGGAAGGGGCAAGGAGAGCTTCGGTGATGCCCTGCAACCTACGACGGAGGCCTGCTGCCGCTGGCCTGCCCAGGACTGCCCCCTCCGGAGGCCTATGGAGCCAGGGGTGTCCAGGTCGGTGGAGGTATCTCCACGTGTGCTGTGGATGTCGGCTCTCGGCAAGGCGGGTGATGCAAGCGGCTCTGTGTTCTGGTGGCGGGACGTGCAGGGAGCACTCTGCGGATGGGTTAGAACTGAAGGGGCACTTGGATCCACTCCATGGCGTAACACAGGCTGAGGGGTTCCTGCCTTTTCTGCTATCTTCTGCCTGCCTGACCAGATACTGGACTCCACCGGACTGTCCTTTGCCCCAGGCTCTCCATGTCCCCCTTTCACGCTGAATACTTAAGCTCTTTAATTTTCTTGCGAGTCCCCCCCCTCGCTGCGACTTCAGTCATCCACTTTTGAGTTTTTAGATTACACTGTAAAATGTGCTTTTATTGATATTTTGTGGCTCCTTGATGGCCTAGAGATTACTTTTTGTTTTGTGGGACTCTTTATCATAATCCCCCCCTGCTTTTTGCTGTTTTTGACGCCTATTACATACCCTCTGCCCACCGTTTGTCTTACTTTTTGAGGACTTTGATTTTTACTGAAATTTTGTCTTCACCTTTTATTGTTGTTAACGCCCCCCCCCCCCTCTCATTTCGATTTTTTAATTTTTATTTTTTTTAAAAACTTTTTTCACAGTGGTGTTTGGTATCGTTGGAACGGCCATCTTGGATGTCGGCCAGCTCCGGGAAAGGATCACGAACCGGCGCTTTTCAGCACCGATTCGTGATCCGGCTCCCCAGGGGTTAATGAGAGCCACCGTTTGGAAGGGCAGGCTGTGCCCTTCCAAGCGGTGTCTGTCTTAACCCCCTGCTCCCCGGCGATCGGGAGGGAGAGAGGTCCGAAGGACCTCCCCCCCTCCCTTTCAGGCGCCTCCTCCGCACATGCGGGGGGAGGGCCTGAATTAGATGTCATCGCGTAGCCGCGATGACATCTAATGTCCCCGCCGGGCTCCCGAGTGCTGGGCTGACATCCAAGATGTCAGCCCGCACCGGGGGGCGCAGCAATCTGCCGGATTGCTGCCTCCTGTGCTCGGACGCGCTGAGCGCGTCCGTAGCACAGGAGAACCACTTGACTGGACGCGCTGAGCGCGTCCATAGCAGCCAAGTGGTTAAAAAAGAAATAAAAATAATTTTTGTTGAAAATTTTTTTTAAATTAAAAATGCTAATTTTTTTTACATTGAATCCTATGGGATTGGCCGGTGTAAACCTGTTAAACTGAATCACGGAAAATCAGGGCATTTCACTGAAATTTCTGTGCAGTTCGGCGTCTGAGTAGATTAACCATTACTTCTCAATGGAACAATTTCACTGCCGCTGAAGATCGTCGAACTGCACCCTATATTGCCATCAATTCACCATTATTTGGAGAATTAACAGCTTTGTGAATAGACGAACTGCCCCGAAATTGCACCGTTCGGTGGGAGGTTTGGCACTTCGTGAATAACCCCTAATGCGTTTCCAATAAAAAAAAAAAAAATGTCTCGATGTCCGCTTGTTGCTTCGACCCGCTGGATGCGGAGAGGTCAAAGGTGACTAGAAATGCTTAGACCTCCACCTTTTTTATTTAATTCTAAGGATAATTCACTAAAACACAATGAAAGTTATTTCTGAATGTTCCTTTTTTTTGTTTTGTTTTGCTTCTGGATATTTTTTTTCCAGGATATCCTCTGGCTTCTACCTTTTTGTAGTGACAATTCCTCAACCGGGAAATGACTAACATCCCTCGGCCAATCCTAGTTTTCCCATCGCTTTCCACAACGCAGCGACATTAATTGCACATTTGTAGTTCCCTTGCGATTCTCACCACCTCACGTCTTCGTTTAACAGCCCAGACTTTTGTTTAATATATATATATAATTATTTTATATTCTTTGTTTTTGGTTTTTATCATTTTACTGTCTGTTTATGAAAGCAACATAAAAACTCGCAGGAGAGAACTTGACAAGTGTGTTTTACATCGAAGCAAAATGTAAACAATTGTAAGCTAAACAAACTCAATGAACAACGATAAAGCTACATATGAAACTTAGATTCCTGTTTAAGTAAATGTCGCAGGATGCATCGCGTCTCCACTTTTGATCATTTTTAATATCAGGATTATTCAGAGAGCGCCGGAATGTCCCCGGCATTTGAGTGCGCTCTATTTGCCGCACTTCGGAGAGTCTGATTCGCTGACCCTGCGGTTAATTCAGCATTCACCGTAGGGTCCCCAAAGTGCAGCGAGTCAGCCGCCGAAACCTTCCGCCAACCAGCCGGAAACCCGCCGGACGGCCGTCGAAACCTACTGGACAGCCACCACAAACCTGCCGGACAGCTGCCAAATGCAGCCGACGAGTCAACCACAGCGCTGACCAGATACCGGAAAAAGCTGGCAAGCCCAAAGTGGGTAAAAAAAAAAAAAAAACACAAAGTGTCGTTTATTCTTTTACTTTGAAGCAAAAAGTTATTTCTTTTAGGATTTTTTTAGCCCTTTTTTGGGCAAAAAAAAGTTTCCAATTTTTTTAAAAATGCCTTTTTTTCTGTAAAAGACCTTTTTATTTTTCTTCATAGGATCTTATGTTAATGCCAGACATTTTTGTCCAGGTTTTTTTGTTTTTTTTTTGCAAACAGCGTTTAAAATTTGAAACTTTCAAATCGTTTCGGTTATTTGTTTTTACCCTGTTTGTCGGCTTTTTCCGGCGGCTGGTCGGTGCGGTGTTTGGCTTTTTTAGGACGCCTTCAAGTTTTTCTTGGTGGTTTTGCGGGGGATGGTCAGCTTTATTCAGATGCGTGCAGTGTTTTTTCGGCAGTTTTCTAGTATTTTTTCCGATCGCTGCGGCGGTTTTGCGGCGGATTTTCCCTGCCCTTCCGGGACCCGGTGATGAATGCTGAATTTGATTTCCTGAAGTGCAGGGAACGAGACAGCACCGAAATGTCTCGGAATAACCCGGTTAGCAGTCGCACAGAATGTATCGCATCTGGGGCTCCCCGATACCGGCTCAGCAAGAGTAACAGCCATTGGGCGGATACTTTGTATACGTTTTGTTTCTTCAGCCGAAAGATCTTGTCAATTCTTTAATCTCGCTCCAAATAAACACATTTAACCCTTTTCCAAAGCTGGGTAACGCACCGTATCCCTTCCTGTTCCGGACGCTGAAAAACCCTGGCGCGTTACAAATAAATAAATGAAATATTCCAAACAAATTGGATCTCGCTGTAAACAATGTGTCCGGCGCGTCCCTCTGCGTTTATGAAATCAGCGAATGGGCTAATTTCACCAGACGCCAGGGTATAAATCGCTCGTCGGGTATAATCGTCCCCAAACTGGAGGCTTCGTTGATAGATGTGGAAATGAAAAGGGTTAGACAGAACTTTTTCTTTAACTATGTAATTTTTTTATTATTGTTGCAAACTAAACATTGGAAACTCTTAAAGTACAAAGCACTGAGAATCAAGGTTGGTTTATTGTCCCACATCCCGGCCTCTGTGAACATTTTTTCGTTATTATTCTTACATAAATATGCTTTTTATTATTTCCTCATCCTTGAAGTTCCTGGTTATGTCATCGCCTTTGAAGTGGGTGTACTTTGTTTAAATCTCAGTGTCAGCTTGCGTTGACCTTGCGAAGGTCCCTTTATTTAAGTCAGCATCAGGCAGCGTTGTTGGGTGGATGATGCGGGTGAGGGTTTCCTTGCGGTTACAGTTCTCACCCCACATCAGTATCTCTGAAGGTGTGAATAGCAACAATGAAATGGTTAAAGGACATTTTTCCAAATAAAGTACATAAAATAAAACATGCGGCTCATCACATGTACAGTCAGGGTGATCGCAGTGAGCATGCACATACGTATTTGTTAGTTACACTCTTATGGATATGCACACACACTATGTGTACGCGCAAATATCTGCCAGTTTGTGTATCAAATCATTGTTGTGTATATATGTCAATGTGTGTGTGTATATATTTGTAAAAAAGGTGGGTACTTAAATATGTGTATATGTGTATTTGAGCGTGAGCAGGTGCATAAATTACGATATACATATAATCACGAGTATAGCAGTACGTAGTGATACCTTTTTATTGGACTAACGTCACGTTTAAAAGACAAGCTTTCGAGAGTGTAACCTCTCCTCAGGTCTGGAAGCTATACTGAGCAATATCCTAGCATTGAACATTAAGGGGCACCGGGATGGGGGGTTAGATGTCGTAAATAGTGAGAGTCAAATGATGAGACTCAAAAGGTGACTCTCACCATTTACGACATCTAACCCCCCACCCCTGTGCCCCTTAATGTTCAATGCTAGGATATTGCTCAGCATAGCGTCTGAGGTTACACTCTCGAAAGCTTGTTTTTTAAATTTAAGGTTAGGCCCCGTTCACACCTAGCCGTTTTAACGCGCGTTCGTGCACGCTTTAAAACGCAGGAACGGGGAAATCCCATGCTTTGCTATGGGACCCATTCAGACCTAAGCATTTTACAGTGCGCAGGAACGCGCTTTAAAATAGCCGATGCAAAAAGAAGTCCGGGAGCTTCTTTTCGGGCATACAGCAGTGCGTTCGCGACCATATCATAGCCGCGAACGCGCTGCAACGCGCGTTTTTTGTATGCGCGAACGCGCGTAAAAAACGCACGCATTGCTCGACGCAGCGCTACGCCCAGGTGTGAACCCAGCCTTAGTCCACAAAAAAAGGTGTCACTACGTGCTGCTATACTCGTAATTTTTGCATATTTGGTAAAATTATATATCATAATTTATGCCTATGGTCACGCTCAAATACACATACAGTTGCAAGAAAGAGTATGTGAACCCTTTGGGATTACGTGGAGTTTTGCATGAATTGGTCATAAAATGTGCTCTGATCTTCTAAGTCACAACAATTTGAAAAACACAGTCTGCTTAAAATAATACAACACAAACATTATATGTTTTCATGTGTTTATTGAACATAACATGTAAACATTCACAGTGCAGGGTGGGAAAAGTATGTGAACCTTTGGACTTAATAACTGGTTGACCCTCCTTTGGCAGCAATAACCTCAACCAAACGTTTCCTGTAGTTGCAGATCAGACCTGCACAACGATCTGGAGTAATTTTGGACCACTCTTCTTCACAAAACTGTTTCAGTGTAGCAATATTCTTGGGATGTCTGGTGTGAATCGCACTCTTAAGGTCATGCCACAGCATTTCAATCGAGTTGAGGTCAGGACTCTGACTGGGCCACTCCAGAAGGCGTATTTTGTTTTGTTGAAGCCATTCTTTTGTTGAATTACTTGTATGCTTTGGGTCATTGTCCTGTTGCATCACCCATCCTCTGCGGAGCTTCAGTTGGCGGACAGATGGTCTTACGTTTTCCTGCAAAATGTCTTGATAAACTCTGGAATTCATTTTACCATCAATGACAACAATCCGTCCAGGCCCTGAGGCAGCAAAGCTGGCCCAAACCATGATGCTCCCTCCGCCATGTTTTACAGTGGGGATGAGGTTTTGATGTTGGTGTGCTGTGCCTTTTTTTTTTTTTTTCCACACAGTGTTGTGTGTTTTTTCCAAACAACTCAATTTTGGTTTCATCTGTCCACAGAATATTTTGCCAGTAGTGCTGTGGAACATCCAGGTGCTCTTTTGCAAACTTCAAAACGTGCTGCAATATTCTTTTTGGATAGCAATGGCTTCCTCCGTGGTGTCCTCCCATGTACTCCATTCTTGTTTAATGTTTTCCTTATTGTAGATGTGTCAACAAAAATGTTAGCATGTGCCAGAGATTTCTGTAAGTCTTTAGCTGACACTCTAGGATTCTTCTTTACCTCATTAAGCATTCTGCGCTGTGCTCTTGCAGTCATCTTTACAGGACGACCACGCCTAGGGAGAGTAGCAACAGTGCTGAACTTTCTCCATTTGTAGACAGTCTGTCTTACCGTGGACACATGAACATCAAGGCTTGGAGATACTTTTGAAACCCTTTCCAGCTTCATGCAAGTCAACAATTCTTGATCGTAGGTCTTCTGAGAGCTCTTTTCTGCGAGGCATGGTTCACATCAGGCAGTGCTTCTTGAAACCAGTAAACCCAAAACTGGTGTGTGTTTTTAAAGGGCAGGACAGCTTTCAGCAACACATCCAATACTATCACACTGATTGGACTCAAGGTTGGCTCACATTAGCTCTTGGAGAAGTCATTAGGCTAGGGGTTCACATACTTTTTCCACCCTGCACTGTGAATTTTTACATGTTATGTTCAATAAACACATGAAAACAAAGGGCCATATTACATACTTGGTGCCAACTTAACCAGAGCTGTTGTAAACTTCCCAGAGCCATTATAGCCTATGGAGGTTTTACGTTTACAACAGCTCTGGTTAAGTTAGCACCAAGTATGTAATATGGCCCATAATGTTTGTGTTGTATTATTTTAAGCAGACTGTGTTTTTCAAATTGTTGTGACTTAGATGAAGATCAGAGCACATTTTATGACCAATTCATGCAAAACTCCACGTAATCCCAAAGGGTTCACATACTTTTTCTTGCAACTGTATACACACACTTACCTATATGAATACACACACTGATATGCATGCACAAAAAAATATGAGTGTGCAACTGTGCATGTATATAGGCAAGTATGTAAACATTTGAGTGAGTACATGTGCATAGATCATCGTGTATGTATATGTCAATGCGTGTGTATATTTTAAAGTGTTCATTTAAACCTGAATATGCAGGTGAGTGTGGGAATGTGTAGGTGTATAAATAGCTTAGATTATGGTATATATAAAATATATATAATTACACCCACATACATGCACTAAAATATGAGTGTGCATGCATATAGATTAAGGTGTATATGTATAATGGAGTGCATAATATCGATGTACATTCTGACAGGATATTCGTGCATGTAGGCACACAGGAATTCGTGCTGAAGCAGTAACAGTTTTATACTGTAGTGTGATTTTTTTTTTTCCTTTTAACAGTGCACTCACATGTATCAGAGCTCTGTCCAGGCTACAGAAACGTAGCTCAATGGAAACAACTGAAGGTGCATGAATAATGCCCAATATTTGTGGTTACACAACCTCACCTGTCCCGGTCATCAGGTAAAGGCACCAGGCAGGATATAGACATTACTGTCCGTCACATTACATTGGAGTCTGAGCATGGCTCTGATGCAAGTGAGTGCAGGAGGCTGAAGCCTCTCGGTGCACACGATTCCAGCTGAGCTGCATTATTGTGTCGTTCTATTGACACTTTTAACGTCTTTCAGCCTCTGTGTGCTCAGTTACTCGTGTTTGATTACAGTTGTTTGTTCCGGCTGAATGGCGATTATTTTAACACCTGGTTTTACGGCACGTACCACACTTCAACTTTCCATAAAAAGATCCTATTTACCCATTTATTCTCTTTTTAAAGCCAGTCTTTATAGAAAATTTTTCCATCTTACAGAAAATCAACAGGAGGATAAATAACACTAATGAGTGCATTGCAGACGTTATGTATCTACAAGCCATGGAGGACTTACAACACCCAACGGAACGGTGAAGGGCATGCAGAGAAGAAGGAGGTTAAGGAGAGTGAGATAGATGATATAACCGTTGGGTAGGATCGACAAGACGTACCACTCAAGGTTGCAGAAGATTCACGGTGTTTGCAGCCTTAAGTAAAGGTTGAAGGTCTTAAAAAGTCTCAATCCAAGGTTGCTGTTTGCTGTTGGATTCTGCAGATATTTAAGATTTGGAACTGAGCCTTTTATCTATATACTCTGAACAGATCATTTTTTTAGCAGCAGAATCGCTTTAATGGACATGTCCCGGGTCATACATCACAAATACTGTTGTATTCTGGATAGATTTGGAAACCAGAGCTAGAGATACTTGGGTTAAGCTCTCCAGACCCAAAGACGCCTCCATAGGAGGATGTTGATCGAAGGATAAAATCTGGCTTCCATTCTGGGGTGCGGAAGGAATTTATTCCAAGTTAGTTGCATATTTGGAAAGTGGTTTTCGCTTCTTTTGGATCAATAGCTGATGTGCGACAGGATGAACTCGATGGACACCCAGCTTTTCAGACTATCAGGGTTATTCAAAGAGCTCCGAATTATGGCCGAAAGGGAACCGAAAAGTGAAATTCAGGGTACGGTTACCTTTCCTGGCCATTCGGCTATCAGAGAGCAGGCAGTAGGGCAAATGTTGACAAATTGCCTGCACATACGTTGCCTGTTCGAGGGCAGTGAATCCCCATAGAGAAGCAATGCTTCGGCTATTCAGAGAACACAAACCAGCAGTGAAAAGTTGCCGGATTGCCCTGCCATTCGGTGGTTTCAGTGGACAGGTTTATTCAGGCGAATCCCATAGGCTTCAAATGTTAATATTCCTGGTTTAATAAAATATCTAAAAAAACGTTTATTATTTTATTCTGCAGTAAAAGGTCTATTTATAAAAAATAAAAAAATTGGCTCTTTTAGGCATTATTTGCAAAAAAAAAATTTTTTTTAAATCGTTTTTCTGTAACAGCCCTTTTTATTGTCATTCATTGGATTTTATATGTAAATTTCAGACATTTTCGTTCTGTAGTTTCTTTGTAAACAGCGTTTCACTTTTCAAACATTCAAGCAAATGTTTTTTTGTTCACTCCATTCGTTTGCAGTGTCGGTATTTTCCGGTGGCTGCTCTGTGCAGTGATCGGCAGCTGCTGGGGTTTCTCCGGCGTGTTCAGCGGGGTTAATCCAGATGTTTTTGTGGGTTTCGGGGGTACGTTTGCCAGGTTTTGCGGTTAGTGTTCGTCGGGTTTTTGGCGGCTTTTCACTGCACTACGACAGCCTTGTGGAGCTTGCTGAACACACCGCAGGGTCACCGAAATGGGATCGCCAAATCAAGCCGAATTGAAGGGAACGAAAAGTCACTGACTGTGCAGTGACTTTTCGATTCTCTTGGAATAACCCTGTATGTAACCATGTTTAGACGAGAACCCTTTGGATGAGCAATACAAGCAAGTGATCCAACGACTGGGCTTAGCTCCCACTCTGAAAGTAGAGTACAGGGAACCAACATCGGCATACAATGACACAGTAATGGAGTCTACAAGAAGACTACATCACAATATTTTACATTAATATGAACACTTCTTCCATGTTTTAAAGCTGTACCTTCCACTGTTAGCCGATGCAGGTTCTTGGATGAACTTCTTGAAAACTGTATTTTTTTAATGGGAGGACATAGTCTCTGTCATGGTTCAGGTCACTCATGCACATTGAGGTAGAGATGGATTTACCAACATGACGTTCTCATGAAAGACCGATCAACGCATTTTTAGGGACTCTCATTCAACCGAAGTCCAGGACGCCGACTAACTCCGCATAATTTAAGCCAATGTTTTAATAGGGCAAGACTCTAGGAACACATTCTCAGAAAGAGCGAATAATTCCAGAGATTGAAAAAAAATAAAAATAAACAGATCCTTTAACTCCTCTGGTTTAGAAGTCGGACAAATTGGCCAAGATTCATCGATACTGGATCTAGAATAGAGCTGATGGTTGCTGAAAGGAAATCTCTTCAGCTCGGTAAGGCTGATTACTTACAATGAAAGCTGCGATCCTCCCATCTTATGGCGAAAATAAAAAATAAAAGAAGAACACTTCTTAAACCATGAATAGAGCTGCATCGACGAACATGCAAATCGATGTTTGGAATGGGAAACGTATTAGGCATGTTATTGAATGCATACCATGTTAGTGTTTTAGGTTTTCAAACATACAGTATATGTGTTCTATACAGAGATTTACACAGCGACAGGTCATGAAATTTTAACAGGAAGTGACATGGAAAGGTTACGGACTACAGAGTGTGAAATAGGCTTTGTGCGTAACAGTAACAGTGCAGCACTATCCCCAGATATTGTCACTCATAACCAAGCACAGAGAGCCTAAAAACACTGTCTTTAGTGCCTTCGAAATGCAACTCCTCCAGACTGAGCATGTCTAAAGTGGCAGCATCTGGGACAGATTTTGAAAGCGCCCCAAGCTCTCGACATGCTCAGTTGCTTTCAGTTTCTCCAGACAGGGGGATGCAACATTGTAATCCTAACACAAAAGAGCAACGTTACAGATCTTACCAACATTGTTATCTCTTAGGCTGTATGTTTGCTAATCTTTTAATAACAATCTTTTTTTTCTATTAACACTCAGCACTGAAAAAGTTAGTTTTTACTAAATTATATTTTAGTATTATTGCTACAGTTACTGATGGGTTGGGTAATTCTCTAATTACCCCTAGGAATGAGCTGCCACTGGATTTACACTTCTATTACCACGTGAATCTTATCTGAGTACTGTATAAACCCAGACCTCAACACCAAAACCACCACTCCAACATCCTGACAAATTGCACGAATGGACCTAGAACAAAGAAATTACTTCATTCGAGGGTGAACAATTATTCAGGCAGCATAAAACGCCTCCGCCAGGCTAATTCACCTCACCCGCCGCTCTGTCTCTGCCGCTCCCCTATGCGAGTCCCTTCACTGGCTCCCCATCCACTGCAGAATTAAGTTCAAAATCCTTATCCTTACCTACAAAACCCTCACTAACTCAGCTCCCCACTACCTGTCCTCACTAATCACCAAATACACCCCAGCCCGCTCCCTAAGGTCAAACAGTGACCTGCGCCTAGCTTCTCACCGCATCACCTCTTCCCATGATAGACTGCAGGATTTCTCACGCGCAGCCCCCACTCTCTGGAACGCTCTCCCTCATACTGTCAGACTTTCCCCTAACTTCTCTTCCTTCAAACGCTCCCTTAAAACATTCCTATTTAGGGAAGCCTACCACCCAACTCACTGACGCAATCATCAATCACTCTAACCTTACAGTCCTCTCCTCCTGTTTCCAACCCCAACCCTCCCAGATTGTGAGTTCCTACGGGAATAGGGCCCTCATCTCCTCCTGTACTGTTTGTCAAATGTTGTTCAATGTATTGTAACCCTGTCTATACTGTGCTTATTGTACAGCGCTGCGGAATATGCTGGCGCTTTATAAATAAAGAATAATAATAATAAAAGGGAGTGAAGCAGAAATTCATGGGATAAAACCACACCTCAAATGCCTTCGGACCTTTCAACGATTTTATGCCCAGGTCTCCTTGACGTCCAAGGCAGACCTTGACTGTACCAAGATGTAGATCTTTTTATCATAAACAGGAGGGAACCCTTTTTCATCGTTGTGTGTGTTATATAACTCTTCATTGGTTACAGATGTATACAGTGGATACCTATGTATCAAGTGGATGGTATGTGTTACACACATGTGGTGGATTAGTGATGCATAATATAATATTACGGGTGCCGGACAAAATCCCTACAGCCAGGTTCCCTAATGCCAACATCCAGACAGCCAACTTCCAGACAGAACAAGTGCCGGACATACCAAGTTCCCTACACGGCCGACTTCCAGACATCCAAAATCCCAGCAGCTAACACTACTACTAACACCCTAACCCTTAGGGAGTTATGGCTATGTTTAGGGGAGGTTATGGCTAAGTTTATGGGGGTTAAGGTTAGGGCTAGGTTTAGGGGGGATTAAGGTTATGGCTAGGTTTAGGGGGTTAATGTTAGGGTTAGGGCTAAGGTTAGGTTTAGGTTTAGGGCGGTTAATGTTAGGGCTAGGTTTAGGGGGGCTTAAGGTTAGGGCTAGGTTTAGGGGGGCTTAAGGTTAGGGCTAGGTTTAGGGGGGCTTAAGGTTAGGGCTAGGTTTAGGGGGGCTTAAGGTTAGGGCTAGGTTTAGGGGGGTTAAGGCTAAGGCTAGGTTTAGGGTGGTTATGGCTAGGTTTAGGAGGTTAATGTTAGGGCTATGTTTAGGAGGTTAGGTTTAGGGGGTTAGGGCTAGGTTTAGGGGGTTAAGGTTAAGGTTAGGGCAAGGTTTAGGGGGTTAGGGCTAAGGTTAGGATTAGGGCAAGGTTTAGGGGGTTAGGGCTAGGTTTAGGGGGTTAGGGCTAGGTTTAGGGGGGTTAGGGCTAGGTTTAGGGGGGTTAGGGTGTTAGCTGCTGGGATTTTGGATGTCTGGAAGTTGGCCGTCAGGGAGTTGTCTGTGTAGGGAAGTTGGCCGTCGGGATTTTGGCATTAGGGAACCTGGTTGTAGGGATTTTGACCCAAACCCTAATATTACACATAGGTCTATAACAACATAATAACATTGCTGTGATATTGTAGCGTCACTCTTTGGCTATCCTGGCATCTATCTAGTAGTAGTCGCATATGTATATGTATGTTATGTAACCGCTGAGTCTAGCTCTGTATTATAAAAAGGGGTAGGGAAGCAATTCAAAAACTGGCAAAAACGTGTAAAGGGAACATTGCGTGTGTGCTGAGCTACACTGTAGGGATAGTGTGATTGTGTGAGTGGCCTTTTTAAGAGCATTCTGGCCCAGGCTGCTGTTGGACAAACTTCTTGACGGAGTTCCGTCACCATGGTGGAAGAGGATATGCACAGTTTATATACTGCAACGATTAGGCAAAATAGGCGGTCGCCCAAGGTCTCACTCAGAAAAGGGCCTTGCATAATGGAATTTACGTGGGCATCAGTTTGCAGTTGCCATTCGTGCGCATGCCGATATTCCGCACAAACACGCTCCTGCAGTCAAACCCCTACATCTATACTAAGAGAATAGGTGGGAGCCATCAAATTGAATGCGTCAGTTACTGCATAAGGGCCTCACAATCGAGCCTTGCTTAAGGCCTCACAAACTCTAGGGCCTCTCGCAATGTTCAGCAACTGTACCATAAAGACCTTTAGTTCCTGGTTGCTTATGGACATAAGAACGAGCCACAGAGATGTAAACGTGGCACCAGCCGTTAGGTCTTTGAGGCTCCCCAACACTGGCACAAATGTGAACAGCAGCCAGACTCCTGAATGTTCCGGTAAGCAGAAAAATACCAGCAGGGACTCTGCAGGCTGGTGCTGGTATTCCCTCCTGGTCAATAGGACTTCATGGAGAGTTGTGCAAGAGGAGACAAACACGACCTTCTGGGATTGCACTCTGTAAAACAGTTTTTTCTCTGTATCCTTCATTTTATGGAGAGTAGCAGCAGTGTAAAGCATCCTCCTATTAACCGGGGAGGGACCACAGACCGTGGCATCACTAGGGTTGGTGTCACCCAGTGCGGTAACTTATGGTGTCACCCCCCCAACCCCATGTTTTTAACTACTTTTACTCATAAATCAGAATTCCCATATAATACTGAATGCTCACAATACACGGCGCACATTACTGAGAGGTTTATTGCTGTGGAGCTCTGTGATATGCTCATACACAAATTTTGGCAAACTGACAGCAAGTACGGTGTCTGTTCGAAGGCAGTGAAAGTCCCCATAGAGAAGTAATGGTTAATCTGTTCAGAAATAGGGATGAGCTGTTCGGGTTCGGACGGTTCGGGGTTCGACCCGAACTTAGCCTCTTCGAGCAGATCGCGAACCCCGAACATTTCCGGGTGTTCGTCGCATGTTCGACCACAATGCATTTTCCCACTGCCTGAAGCTCGTAATTGGCTACAGCCTTGCACCTGACCACAGGTCTGGTGCAAGACTGGTTGAACACTATGCCAATCACCGCTCAGAGTCCTGATTGGGCAAATTTTGCCCAATCATGGGCGCACAGAGCTAAGTACCGCAGCACACTATATAAGGTTTCAACGCAGCGCTTTCTGCATGCATTTCAAAGGAGATTTCAAAGAAGATAGTTGTGTGTGTTGTTACTGCCGGTCTGCCACGCTACTGGGGGGTCTGGGGGGGGGGGTCTCATTTCGACCAAATATCAGGGAATTTAGGTGATGTGTGTCTTGTCACTGTGCCGCAAGTTTTTTTGGGGTTTACAACTTCCTTTAAAACATTTGTGAATTGAGGTGATCTTCTGGGTCTCGTCACACAGCCAGCAATTATTTTTGGGGCTCACTAATTTCTTTAAAACACTTGTGAATTAAGGTGATCTGTGTATCGTCATACAAACCGTACCACGCTGTATTTTGGGGCTCACTAATTTATTTAAAACATTTGTGAATTAAGGTGATCTGTCTCTTGTCACTGGCTGCCAGCTATCAGTGTGCCTCACTGAGTTATACCAGAGTTATTTAAATCTTTATACCAGAGTTAAATCCGAGTTCTGTATAAATAATCTATATATCACTCACCATGTCTGAAAGAACAAAACGGACAGGCAGACGCTCCCAGCCACAGAGAAGAGGGCAAGCAGCCCCTGTGTCGGGAGGCTGTGTCTCTGGTCGTGGTGGACGTGGTGCATCCTCTGCAGGGGCACGCTTGTCCTTTCTAACTGGTGCTGGCCGTCTTCTTAAGCAGCAGCAACATACAGAGGACTTGGTGGATTGGCTAACCAGGCCATCCTCATCCTCCGAGTCCTCTGCCAGCCAGGCTTCTAGTGCTTTACAGTCCACCTCAGCTGCCAAAGCATCTAATGCAGCCTCCATGTCCACAGCTACTCCTGCCGTAGCCTCGCTATCACACACGGAGGAGTCAGCTAGGGATGTGCGTTTCGAAATTTTTCTCCTCCTCCTCCTCCTCCTCCTCATCTGTCTCTACCCACACTGTATGTCCTGCCATGCAATTGCCAACAACCTCCACCGACAGGGATGATGCTACAGTAATGGATGTACCAGCAGGTCCTTCCTCACAATGTGACATCATCCCAGTAGCTGAAGATTTACGCAGTCAGATTACGTTGCCACAGCTGCTGCAGCGTAAGAAAAAATATAGTCCCAACCATCCCCAAGCACAGCGTCTAAATGCCAGTTTAGCAAAATTACTCGCATTGCAGCTGCTGCCTTTCCAGCTGGTGGACTCTGCTCCCTTCCGTGAATTTGCTGAATGTGCTGTACCACAGTGGCAGGTTCCAAAACGCCATTACTTTTCACGCAAGGCCATTCCAGCACTATACCAGCACGTGGAAGACAAGGTTATCCAGTCATTGGGAAAGGCAGTCAGCAGCAAGGTGCATGTCACTTTAGACACGTGGTCCAGCAAGCATGGACAGGGTCGTTACATTTCCTTCACGGCACACTGGGTAACTGATTGCAGCTGGGAGAGATCCAAGACGGGGCTCTGTGCTGGAGCTTGTTCATCCACCACGCCTCCAGAAAGCTGCTTGTATGAGGTCTGTCTGCTCCACCACCACCACCACCTCTTCCTCCTCCTCCTCCTCTTCCGTCTCTGGCGAAGTGGCAGTTAAACCGACGCCTGACAGGGTCTACGCAATGGCTCAAGCAAAAAGATTCCATACTGTGCTTGAGCTGGTTTGTTTAGACCAAAAGTCCCAGGAGACCACGGAAAGAACTGTGGTGGATGACCGAAGAATTCTTTCCCTGCTGAAGAAAACACCCTTCACAACAGTTGGCCAGAGCACGAACACTCTCCAGGAGGTAGGTGTATGTGTGTCAAAGTCAACAATCAGGAGAAGACTTCACCAGAGTGAATACAGAGGGTTCACCACAAGATGTAAACCATTGGTGAGCCTCAAAAACAGGAAGGCCAGATTAGAGTTTGCCAAACAACACCTAACAAAGCCTTCACAGTTCTGGAACAAGATCCTATGGACAGATGAGACCAAGATCAACTTGTACCAGAGTGATGGGAAGAGAAGAGTATGGAGAAGGAAAGGAACTGCTCAGGATCCTAAGCATACCACCTCATCAGTGAAGCATGGTGGTGGTAGTGTCATGGCGTGGGCATGTATGGCTGCCAATGGAACTGGTTCTCTTGTATTTATTGATGATGTGACTGTTGACAAAAGCAGCAGGATGAATTCTGAAGTGTTTCGGGCAATATTATCTGCTCACATTCAGCCAAATGCTGCAGAACTCATTGGACGGCGCTTCACAGTGCAGATGGACAATGACCCAAAGCATACTGCAAAGCAAGCAAAGAGTTTTTGAAGGGACAGAAGTGGATTGTTATGCAATGGCCAAGTCAGTCACCTGACCTGAATCCCATTGAGCATGCATTTCACTTGCTGAAGACAAAACTGAAGGGAAAATGCCCCAAGAACAAGCAGGAACTGAAGACAGTAGCAGTAGAGGCCTGGCAGAGCATCACCAGGGATGAAACCCAGCGTCTGGTGATTAGGGATGAGCCGAACATACCGAGTTCGGTTCAAGCCGGAACTTCCCATTTGTTCGGGTCCGAACCCAAACCCCCATGCAAGTCAATGGGGCTGAAAATTCGGTTTTTTAGAGTCCCTTCAAGAGGGCATATATGCTACATATTTGCCATAAAAGGTGTATGGGGGTCTGGGTAGTGCCCTGGGGGACAGGAAACAAGGACAAAAGTTTTAAAAAAAAGTTTTAAAAAGGGACAGTGAGTTTTCCATGAAATAAGGGTTAAAAATAAAAATGAAAAATTCCTTCAAATATCGTGCCTAGGAGATCCCCATAACCTGCCCGTGAAGTGGCAGATTTCTAGGATGTATAAAAATATGTAAAAACCAAAAAATGACATTTCAAATGACGGTAAATGCTTTTCCTTTAATCTATCCATAAACAACTGCTTGGGGCGGCAGTCTGTATGAAAAGAGGAGACATTTTCGGACACGCAGAAAAAGTTTACTGATTTTATGGCGGTGAAAAGCAGGAGAATGGAAACTTCTAGACCAAAAAGCCGATTTGGAAAGTGAGATAAATGGGAGAATTTTTCTGGTTTGGCTATTTTGACCTAGAATTTTCACTTCTCCAGTTATTCTCCTGCTTTTCACCGCTCTCTGAATAACCCTGTGAATGTTTAATCCCGAGGTGAAAAATAACATGGCTTTAGATTTTTTTCAAACACCAGTTAAATGCAGCATATTAGGATGTTTTAGGGAAATTAATTCTCAAATCTCAATCAGAAGCAGACACCAGACACCACCCCACCCTCAGTATATTGTACAATGTATCAAATTGATTACCAGACTAAAAACACATGGTGTTATGCCCGTTTGTGAACAGAGGTCATTTAGAGTTGAGAATTTTTGCACGTACACATTAGTTTTTAATTCAATATCTAATAAACCGTTGCTTATAATATTCTGCAGTAAAGAGTCTCTTTATTTCTAGATTTTTTAGTATTTTTTTTAAGCATTTTCTATACTTTTCTCAAATTTTTTTTTTTTCGAACCCGAACACGCCCAAAAAGTTCGAAATTCATGAACTTTCGAACTGCCAAAGTTCGGGTCGAACTCCGAACCCGAACAGCTCATCCCTACTGGTGATGTCTATGCGTTCCAGACTTCAGGCTGTGATTGACTGCAAAGGATTTGCAACCAAGTATTAAGAAGGGAAAGTTTGATTTATGATTATTATTCTGTCCCATTACCTTTGGTCCCTTAACAAGTGGGAGGCACATCTGCAAACTGCTGTAAGTCCTACACCGTTCACCTGAGTTGGATGTACATACCCTCAAATTAAAGCTGACAGTCTGCAGTTAAAGCACATTGTGTTTGTTTCATTCCAACTCCATTGTGGTGGTGTATAGAGCCAAAGATGTGAGAATTGTGTCGATGTCCCAATATTTCTGAACCTGACTGTATATACACACATAGAATGGAATATATGGTTCACTTACACATATAAAGCTTATTGAAATTCTGTAAAAGGGATCAGAAATTCTAATAAATAACATGAAGACCCTACGGGCCCCATTACATTCTTCACGCAAAAATGCAAATTTTTCGTGAAGCGTTAAACGTTAACGTGCATAAAACGATGCTGGAATTACAATCCTCGTGCATTTTTTCATCCGTCAAAATATAACGCTCGTAAAACGGACGCGCAAAAACACGCGTGCAGTAACATTGCATGCAAAAATCAGGCGCAGACTGTTTTTTTCAAGCGATCTAGCCAATCAGAATTAAGAACCACAATTGTCTCACATTAAGTTTTTTGCTCCTGTCAAAGTCAATCTGCACATATATGCTGCATCAATAAAAAAAGAACACGCACAACTTCTCCATTTTATTGGTTTGGGTAACTATAGTTTGCTGCGTGTTTTTTTTTGGGCTGGTGTATTTGGGTTCGGCAGGTTGATAGGAGTTGCTAAAATTATGCGCGCAAAGGCTGTGCGTTACAAACTGCGCATAGATTGTAATACCATCCGCGTACCAGCACACAAACGCATTTGCGCTCACAATGTTAAGTATAGGACGTGCAACGTAACAACAATTACATAGGTTATTTTGAGGAAAGTAGTTAATAAATAACAAGAAATTTAATGGTATTAGAACGGTTTTTCAGTAGGGTGATCTTTTATTTTATATGGGGACGTTTTGTCGGGTGGGATCGACTCCGTTTCCAATACAGTATATACTCATGTAATACACACTTGGAAGAGCAGGATTTGTCTCTTACATGAGTTCATGGAGGGGTTAAAGGATTATGTGGAGGCAGTTTTTTCAGGGCACAGGATGGAATACCTGGCGTCGCCAAAAAAAAAAGACAAGCTTTTTTTTGCGACGTCAGGTATATAATCTCCCAGGTTTTTTTTAATATTCGTTGGGGCCTAGGATCCTTTAATTCCTTCTGTATTCATTATTTAGAATTTGAAAACATGCACTTGGGGGATAAGGTTTACATGTTCTCATATCCTGGCAGGCTGGAAAGTTACCTTTCTCTTTACCATGTGATCTGAAGATAAGAATGCATAGTGTGAGGGAGGATCCTGCACATGGTGGCATGTGCGACAGTGTGTGTGGTAAGCAGGGATGTTCCTCGCCCCCCCCTCATATTACTGCACACCTCCGCACGTCAGATCCTACTTCACGCTGTGCTTTCCTCATCTTAAGAGCACAGCGTAAAGAGAAGGTGCAGCATGAAGAGAAAGGTAACTTAAAGATTTTAAAAATCCAAGTCCCTGACCAGACATCCCAACCTGCAAAAACTATGCACACACATATATCCAGGCTTGCACACACTATATACAGCTACATGCACACACATATATCCAGGCCTGCACACACTATATACAGCTACATGCACACACACATATATATCCAGGCTTGCACACACTATATACAGCTACATGCACACACACATATATATCCAGGCCTGCACACACTATATACAGCTACATGCACACACATATATATATCCAGGCCTGCACACACTATATACAGCTACATGCACACACATATATCCAGCTGTATATATACAGCTACAGTTGTGTTCAAAATTATTCAACCCCCAATGCTGTAAAGGGTTTTAGGGAATTTAGTGTACATTTGTAATTGTATTCAGAATGAAATCCTACAAGGACTTTTTAAAGAACCATATGCAACTAAAATGACATCAATTGGTTTTGTAATACAGTAGTAAATGTTTCTTTTGTGAATTCTTCATTGACACAATTATTCAACCCCTTAAAGACTACCACTCTGAAGAACAGAGGTTCATTCAAGTGTTTTCAATCAGGTATTGAAAACACCTGTGGATGTCACGGAGCAGCAATAAAACATAATAAGCACCAATTAGGCAGCTTTAAAATGACTGTGATACTCAGCTCCTTCTAGACATTTACTGGTGTGGTTACAAACATGGTGAAGTCAAGAGAATGGTCCAGGAAGACAAGAGAAGAGGTGATTACTCTTCACAGGAAGGGCAATGGCTATAAGAAGATTGCAAAGATGTTAACATACCAAGAGAGACCATAGGAAGCATCATTCGCAAATTCAAGGCAAAGGGCACTGTTGAAACGCTACCTGGTCGTGGCAGAAAGAAGATGCTGACTTCGACTGCTGTGCGCTACCTGAAGCGTAGAGTGGAGAAAAGTCCCCGTGTGACTGCTGAGGAACTGAGAAAAGATTTGTCAGATGTGGGTACTGAAGCTTCAGCTCAGACAATACGGCGCACACTGCGTAATGAAGGCCTCCATGCCAGAACTCCCAGGCGCACCCCCTTGCTGTCTCCAAAGAATAAGAAGAGTCGACTGCAGTATGCCAAAAGTCATGTGGACAAACCACAGAAGTTTTGGGATAGTGTTCTGTGGACTGATGAAACAAAATTAGAACTGTTTGGGCCCATGGATCAACGCTATGTTTGGAGGAGGAAGAACAAGGCCTATGAAGAAAAGAACACCTTGCCTACTGTGAAGCATGGTGGGGGGGGGGGGGTCAATCATGCTTTGGGGCTGTTTTGCTTCTGCAGGTACAGGGAAGCTTCAGCGTGTGCAAGGTACCATGAATTCTCTTCAGTACCAGGAGATATTGGATGACAATGTGATGCAGTCCGTCACAAACCTGAGGCTTGGGAGACGTTGGACCTTTCAACAGGACAATGATCCCAAGCATACCTCCAAGTCCACTAGAGCATGGTTGCAGATTAAAGGCTGGAACTTTGGAGTGGCCATCGCAGTCACCTGACTTAAATCCGAATGAGAAATCCGACATGACGAATGGGCGAAGATACCCGTAGATCGCTGCAAGACACTTGTGTCAAGCTATGCTTCACGTTTAAAAGCTGTTATAACTGTAAAAGGATGTTGTACTAAGTACTAAGATTGAATGTCACTTGGGGGTTGAATAAAACTGATAATGATGTGAGCACAGAAAAGACATTTGTGGTTATTTCATTATAAATGTTATGTTATATTTGTCTGACCTACACGTGCCTCTTTGATTTAATTGTAAGCAAGATGACTGAATGATCAAAATCAATGTCAAACTGGCCAAAACACTCAATTTCAGTGGGGGTTGAATAATTTTGAACACAACTGTATATACACACACACACATATATCCAGACTAACACACACACACCATGCACAGCTACATACATATGTATTCAGGCTAACACACACTCTAGATTACATACCCATACACAGAAATGTTATATTTCAAGTACATGAATATGTACACAGGGCATTTTGGCTTCCAGCACACCATGACTTGCATTGACAGTGGGTCCAGGGGTCACCAGAGACGGTCAGTGTATAAGGAATGCAGCTGGGATGGATGACTTACAAGGTGAATAATAACCCTCAGACAGGTCAGCTTCTTGGATACACACAGTGAGAAGCACATAGCCTGCATGAGCCTCTTCCTGTACATTGGGTGACAGGTGAGGCTTCCTGTACAGGGGAGAAGAGCATGCTGGAACATGTAGTTTTCTGTACTCAAAGCAGTGTGCGCTCCAGCCAATCAGCAGGGACTTAGTGGGTGGGGTGCAGCCTCTCAGCAGCCGGCTCTCTGCCTCCCTCTAACATCACTGTGCACCCTGCCTGCATGTGAAACGGGGCCGGGGATTCAAGAGTTTTCTTCCCCGGTTGTGGCAGCTGCGAGGAACTGCCGGCACTGGCTGCGCCTCCTCGCAGCTGCGCCCGAGGCGAGCGCCTCACTCGCCTCGCCCTTCCTACGGCCCTGCGTATACACGTGTTTGTTGCGCTGACATTGTAATACGACGTTCTACGCAAAGGGTTTTGCCCCTCGCGTTAATGCGTTTTTGTGCGGCCGCAAACATATGTGCGAAGAATGTAATAGGGCTCTACATCGGCAATAGAAAATGTTCAAAACATGAGTGATTTTAGCCAAATCGAGCTCCACATCTCACATGGGAAGGTTCTTCTACCAGTCAGATGTAATGAATTACATTTATTGTGCTCACAGGTTAACGTATAGATGCAGCAAATCAACACAGGTACCCAAATCCTTGCTAGGACGGTTACAGAGTCCACCACGGATGGTCCCACACGAATAGCCACGACGCGTTTTGTCTTTCGAAAAAGATTTCCTCAGAAGCAAAACTGAATGATATGGAGGAACCAACCCATCATATGCCCCCCACTTGACATGGACAACCTCGAGGAACGTGCAACCACTTACAGATCACAGACTCTCACAGCTTTCCTTTGTTTCCCAGCAGATCCAGAGGTCTTTCTATTATCTCACAAGTGCTCTGCTCGAAGCCTGTGTGTAAGTTACGGGCAGCCTATAGGTCAACATCTATAGGGAGCAGTGTACCCGTCGGCAACAATCGCTGACTCTGCGCGATCGTAAACTCTGTCTCCGATCAGAATTGATGCAGTTAGGTTTCCCGAAGCTGTGCGAGCGGGTTAGGGAGGTTTCGGAAGTTTTATATTGCAAAATATTGAAAGTTTTATCACAGATAAGGCTGCCTTCTAGTGCTTGTTCAAGTGTACTACAGAGACGAAGAATTATTACACGACAAAAAAAAAATAAAATGTGTATTTTACAGAAACAAAAAGGTCAAAAAACTATGATCGTTCTTGGTGGGAAAGACACCTTGTAATTTAAGGTCCCACAATAATCTTGACTGTCCAATCAATGAAGAGGATTTATTAATGCATTTCCAAAAATATATTGCATGTATCATCACAATATCACACATAAGGAGTACTCTTTGAAGGCACCTCCCAAGCTTGATGTCAGCTTATGGATCATTATACCATAAAGACACAGCAGCCCACCCATAAGTCGGGAGTTGTCCACTCAGATACAATGTATCCAGGCTCGTGCGATACATTAGCCGGTCAAAGCTTTTACAACATGGCAGAAACTTAAAGGTCATAATAAATATACAACATCTTCTAGGTGCACGCCTTCCAGTTCAGTTCTAGGTCATGGCAATGGTCATCCACCACTGGGCCTTCAGAATCCCACCCGACCAAAAACAGCTTCAGTGAAACAGAGGGATATTCTGGAAGCGCTGAAATGCGAACGGAAACAAATCTGTATTAAAAGGGAGATTTCGGATTTTATTCAGTTTTGATCTCGGCCTAATCAGGAGAAATGAGGAAATCAAACCATGGTCAGTGGCCGGCCAATCCACACGAGGGGGGGGGGGCAACTTCCAGTCTACACCAAAACGTAGCCTTCCTAGGGATACAAAATTTTTAAGAACAAACTCCTTTTTTATAGGTTTGAACGTCAAGATGTCAACTTCTACATGAAATAGATCGGAATGGAATGAATTCTCATTTTAAAGCGATAAAAAACGAGTTCTAGATTCCTGGACACTCCTACCCTTTCACAGCCAATAAAACGAGCAACATTGGGCTCAGGGATATTTTTTTCTACCTAGGGGAGCAGAAGGAATTGATATTTTTTGCTATAAACCGTTATTCTTTATATTCCACGTGAAGGACAAGAATTCCAATCCCTCTGTGTGTCTCCGAGGAGCGAGGCCTTGAAGCCCAGGTTGGACAGGTGTGTGTTGGGGGAAGATGACGAGATCTATTCCCGATAAGATTCCAAAAACATACATATTCGATCTCCAACATCAAAGGCCACGGACATCGGGACCCACAATTTTTGGTCGGAAAACTCCTCATTGAGCGCCTGGTAACTTTTACCGAAACTGTAACAACACTATTGTTTATAAACGCAAGATCTTATTTTCTAGATACATGAGCGGTACGGAACCCACAGGGTGAGAACCGCCGGCTCCGCAGATGTTACTATACAACAGCTCCCACGGTTCTCCAGCCTTCTATATGAATTAGGTGGTTTCAGGCATCAACGTCTGGGGGGGATGGAGTTTGACATCCCTGATACAGTCTCACACAGGGGTCAAGACCTAAAAAACAGATGTGTGGGAACTCACCGAGATTTCGGTCCCAGTCAGCGATTATTTCGCACTTAAACACGAACACACACTCAGATCTGATTTATGTTTTTATGTGGATTTTTAGCAAAAATATATCATAATTCCTATATTTATTGCGCCTGAATACGGCAAGGTGTGATTGAAAACCTCATTATGAGCTTTATAGTGTGTCGGAGCAATAGGATCCCCATTCCTCTTGCAAAAACAGTGGAGGAATGGGGTTCCCAGTTTCCTGATGGACTTGACCCCTGGTAAGAACCAGGTTTCCTTTTAGGCTAGGGTCAGACGAACGCATTTTTCACGTTGTCCGTGAAAAAGTGCGTTCGAACGAATGGACGTATTTCTTCACGGATACGCGATAGCGGTCATACGACGCGCATTTGCGTCCGTGATTTTGTACGGATCATCAATAAAATCCTTTTTGCGTCTGGACGTGATGTTGGCCGGACATGAGCAGCGTCTGACGTCTCCTAATCACACACACACGCCGCTAGCGGACGCAGCGCACTCTGTACGTCAGTACTAGCGGTACCACGTTCTCAAAAAAAAATGTGTTTGTTTGCCGCTTGCGTTGCGCGGCTGCACTTTTGTGGCCGTACTTCGTACATTGCCCGTCATTGGCTGCTACTACGGCCGTGATAAAGTGCGGCTGCACGCGCGTTCGTCTGACCCCAGCCTAAGATGTCATAACGTCACTTTTACATTACTAATGTTATTCCGTGAAAAGTAAATTCTCATAAAGGGCTTAAACAGAAGCAGCGCAGACAACGCGAGTGGCAACAGATACAGTAACGGGCGATCGCGCCAAAACCATGTTTTCTTATCTTTAAACAAAAACAAAGTGACATTGAATTTGGATAACACAGTAAACTGTAGATCAGTCATTCCCAGGCCTGGGGTCCGCCTCACAGTGTAACCAGTGTATTTGCCCACTGAGAATAATCCACAGCCCCCCCCCCAATCTCTGCCAATTGTGTTAAACGGCAAATTTACAGACAAAAAAAAAAATACACTGCGGCGTAGAAGTACGTTTGCTGCCTAGGATTGCTGCGAGTTGCACGCCTGCAGCAGCCAGACCACAGGCTGGGGTAAATCTTGGACGCAACAGGTGGGGTTTATCCATCGCTGCCGGCAGCAAAAAAAACCCATAAAATAATCAATCTTAGTGAGAAAAGAATTGGAAAACAATAAACAACATTCCACTGGCTGCTTCGCTTTCCAGCACCTGAAGAGTTAACCAACCTGGCTGAAACTTAACCCCTGAAGTGCTGCATCGTTGGACACTGCCACAGAATACTGTATCTACAGCCGCAAGGGGAGGCGTGGGGGGGCGGGGGGCTAGCAGCGACCCGGGGGTCTCCGAAAAGATATCATTAAAGAGTTTTTACACCAATCTCTCAGATGTTTCCAAAGATCTGCCTGGAGTCACACGGCGAATCCCATTGTATGGTGTGCATGTTCAGTGTACACAAAGACCTGAAATGTAATGATATACTGTATATACACACACACACACTTTGAAGTACAGTGTGCTGTATATGGAACATTCAAAATAAATATATATATATATATTACACATACACATACATTTAGGCACACTTATAAGACACATGCAGGTGTCACATATACATATATAAATATATAACACACCTTTATGTGGAAAATTGGGTGTGATATATACATACACACACAATACATTTAGGCACACTTTATATATATGCATGTGTCATATTTATATACACACATATACCCAAGGAGAATGAAAGAGGCAGATTTGTGTACAGTAAATGTATGGATGTATATACTGTATGCATAAAGACATACGTGTTTACAGTAAATGTACTGTATGCACAAAAACATATGTAAAGTAAATGTACTGTATGCATATAACCACCTACATGTGTACAGTAAATGTAGGGAATCATAACCACATACATATACGTGTGTACAGTAAATACTGTATGCATATAACTTCATGTGTACAGTAAATGTGTGGTTGTATACAAGTGCATATACACACAGTTATGCATGTGAGTGCTTTGTATGTGGTATATTGTTACGAGAATATATAGATCTTCCATAAAGAGTATAAAAGCATAAAACCTACAGACAAAGCAGAAGAAATGAACGTCTAAGGCAAAGAGATTTCAAGAATTTCTACGAGCCCCAATCCATCCAGCTTAAACACAAAAAAAAGTTTAAAAAAATGGAATGTTTCTTAGGGAGGGGCTGGAAACTTTTGGTGTGTTTTTTTTTTTTTTCTTTTTTTTAATTCTATGTGTTATTTCATAAATGTAGATGAATTCAACCTGATTGCCCAGCACCCCCCCCCCCTCCCATCCTTATGACAAGAGGGGTTAATAGAGAGTGAGGGCTCCTGCCCCAGTCCTCCCCACTATATTGCCTGGTTACTGGCATCCATTCAGCCTGGGTGTCTGATATCATGTTGCAGCTGAAGCCTGGCAGGCAGCCAGCACTGGGCTATTTAAAAAAGACAGCCTACTGCACAGTAATCAGTCTCTTCAGAAACTTCTCCAGGGGAAAAACTGCTGCAAGAGAAACACAGAGAGAAACACAGAAACAGAGAGCAGGCTGCAAACTACTACTTTTTTCACCCCCTTTTATTTTCACTCTCAGACTTACATATTTTTAAGTTATTATATAGATTTTTTTTTAAAAAAAGAACATATGAATAAGTATCACCCCCCAAATATCTCTTAAAAAAAAAATTAAAAGAATACATAACCTGCATCTGTTGAGAAAGGGATTTTTTTTGTATATATATTATAAAAAATATCTATAGAAAGTGTATGACACTTTAAAAAAAAAAAAAAAATTAACTATATATAAAAAGTTAGAATATTGGGAGATTTTTACTTTTTGTTGCAAAACAATTTCAAATATATTAGATATATCTATAAAATAACTATTTGAGCCTCTTGCAGTCTGATTTCTTTAGGGGGGGGAGGAAGATCTAAGAAAAAGGGGGCTTGTCAGATTTTTTTTTTTTTTTTTTTTTAAAGCATTTTTTTTTTCTCTCCTTGCAACCTGTTGCTCACTTTTGTTTGCAGATTGGCTGCAGCAACAGGTCCCAGACACAAGTATCTGCAGACTGCTGTGATCTGGGCTTTCATTCTTCTCGTGGAGGGAGGTTTGCAGGTCAACTTTTTTCTCCTGACTTGACTTGTTCTTAGAATTCCCCCCCACCAAGGAATTTACAGTCCCCCCCCCCCCAATCTTTATTAAGATTTACCTTTTCGTGACTTTATTTTTTGGATCTGCCACTAGGGATCCCCCTTTTGGTGCATTTTCAGGGGGTGTGTGTGTTGGAGCTCTGTGTATTATTTTTTGGAGATGTCCCTGCCTGCCTGCCTTCTCCTGACCCTGTGCCTGGGGGTCTGCCAGTGCTTGGGGTCCCATGTGCACTGTGAGCCCTGTGATGAGAAGGCCATGTCCATGTGCCCCCCTGCCCCAGTGGACTGTGAGCTGGTGAAGGAGCCAGGATGTGGCTGCTGCATGACTTGTGCCCTGGCTGAGGGGCAATCCTGTGGGGTCTACACAGAGAGGTGTGCTGGGGGGCTCAGATGCCTCCCTAAACAAGGAGAGGAGAAGCCCCTGCATGCCCTGCTCCATGGTCGGGGGGTCTGTCTCAACGAGAAGATCTACAAAGACAAAGTTAAAATGGGTAAGTACCCCCAGTTCTTGCTTCTCTTCCCTTTTTTGGGGGGGGGGGCTCTTTTTAATGTGCATGCATTGGATATAGATAATGTCTCACCCACCTTGTGCTTCAGTTACCCATTATTTATCTGTTCTGCCATGCACAGACCTCAGCTCCTGCAGAACGTCTTTTAGACCAGAGCTGTCACTCAATTGCGCCCTCAGTGCTGCAGCAGCTGGGGGGGGGGGTGTCACGTGCCCTTTTGAATGATTTCCCTCCATGTGGTTTCAATGAGTCTTGATACAAGAGCTTTCTTCGGATCTGTCTGTCTCTTTAAAGGGTTAACGCCAAACTTCTAATGCTTCTGCAGGTCTGCCCTTTGTGCCCCCTGTCCTTCCCCTCCCCCTTGTCCTTTTGTCTCCCTGACTTTTCTTTCTTTGTAAATGGTGTCAGCCTTGGCAGTGAAGGGGTTAACAAAGTGGGAATTATGCAGGAAACTGCCCCATCATTGCAAGGAGTAACCTGGATCCTGCAAAGGGTCACTAGGAGGTGATGAAAGGTCACCAGAGAATGATGCAACCCATTGTCTGCAGGAAATTAACTCTTCGCAGGCCAGTGGCGGAGCGACTGATGCTTATTGTGCAATGCTTAACCACTTCGGGACTGATGACAGAGATGGGATTGGTTTGTTGGCCCTTACAGAGTTAATAAAACTCTGTTTGCTTTTTGTTATTGCCCTGCATTGAAAGGGTTAACCCTTTCAGTTCCCATTTGCCATTGCTGCAGTTGTGATACTTCTGATGTGTGTGTGGTTTTTATAAATTTCTGCACGTATGACACCCCGTTACACGTGTACAAACTCTGTTCCTTTTTTACAAAGGGTTAAAAAAATAACTCAGGGATCTTTTTTTTCTTTTTCTGAAAAGCGCTAACAAGTTCCGTAGCGCTGTACAAGCAGGAATCTGGAAAGGCTGTAGATTGCTACGTCACCCTCTCTGCTGCGCGCTGTGTCTGTGGACACCTGCAAAAAAAATGTAATGTTTGGTTGCTTTTTGGTTTTTTTTTTTAGTCCACATTTCTTTCACCCCAAAATTTAAGCTAAAACTGCGCAGAAATGGCGTTTTGTGAATTCAAATTTTTTTTTTTTGTTCTTGTAAAAAATAATCTATTTTCATACAGTAAACTTTTTTTTTTTTTTGCACTTGGACTTTTAAGAGGGGTAGTAGGTAACGGCGCCCTTCCCCCTCTATAGCTTTCAATTGATACCATAGGATTAATTCCAGATCCCTGTCCCAATGTACAGCGCCACGGAACTTGTTAGTGCTTTATAAAAACTTGGAACTGTAATTGTCATTCTCTGCCCCCCCCCAACCCCAACCTTTATGGCAAATTTCAACCCCTGGTGCAGACTCAGAAACTCCTCAGGCTGGGATTAACCCTTGCATCCCTGGCAGTTAGTTAATTGAATTCCCTTTTTAATTAACCCTTTCTCAGCCGAGCTGCCGCCCTGTGTCCAGCGTATACGTACCTCTTGTTATGTGAGTGGGGTTTTTTTTGGGTTTTTTTAAGCTGAGCTCCGGACAGCGAAGTGTTAATTGCAGTCACATTCCTCATTTTACTGTGAATGCCTTCAGGTTTCTCCAGGATTTAACCTTTTGCTGGATGTAACGTATAAATAACATGCGGATCCCTAGTCTCGCGTCACATGCGGCCCTTTCCGTCCTCCGTGTTGAATCCCCCCCTGGGCGCCGCCACAAGCAGCCAATAAAAAGGCAGCTATCCCTCGTCCCCGTGCAGACCGCCATTGGTTAAAAAAAATAAATAATAATCTCTGAAATCCTAGAAATGCTCAATCTCCCGGTTCTGTTGTCCGTCCTTTTTCCGCCAGAACCGCTCGGTCGCTCAGGCCCATCCTATTAGAACTTTTCTTGCAGCAGAAACATGCCCCTTAACCCCTTCCTCGCCAGACGAGGGGTGTGGCGCAAAGCTTTAAGTTCAAGATAGGTTACATTTGGAGCGTGACGGGTTAACGCACTGCCCCGCCTCGCTGAGGCTCCGCTCTGCCTCTGGCGTGTATTCGCCTTAAAATATTCTTGCATTTTTACATATATTTCTAGAAATGCATTCTATTTTTCGTAACTATACTGTGTTGACGGATTCGGCGAGCAGACGTCTTGTGGGTTGTTTCGTTTCTAGGTTTTTGTTTCTTTGTTTCGCTTTTTGAAAGGAGAAGCGTTTTCGGAGAAAGTCCTGGACTTGGCGCATCTGACCAGGAAAAAAAGGGAAGCCTCGGTTTTCCGTTAATGCTCAAATTTAGAAATTTGCTCCAGAATAATGACTTTTTATTTTTAATCAATCCCCGATCGGCTCGCTAAGCCTCGCACCTGGCGTCACGGTTATTGTTGCACTGTGACGTATATTAGATCAAGGCTCTCTGGTCATAATGTTCCGCAAGTTCCCACGAGGCTCCGCCAACCTAATGAGAAGCTGAGCATAATGGGAGATGTAGTCCCAAGACATCTACAGGGTCAAGCTTGCTGACCCCTGCTGTAGACCCACACCTGGTTCTAATACGGCTCCGTTGCTTATTGGTTATTTCTGTTTGAATTTTTTTTTTTTTTTTTTTTTCTTGGAAAGCAGGATATTCTGGGACATTGATGGTCCATCTGAATGTGGCAGTAATGACCCCACGCACCTATATCTCCCCTCCATCTATCTGTGGGAGCCAGATCCACTTAATTATTATTATATTATAAAGCGTCAGCATATTCTGCAGCGCTGTACAATGTGCGCAATATGGACAAACCAGTACAGGAGGAAACGAGGGCCCTCACAATCTATGGATTGCCTTATTTCACGTAGACCTGAGCAGTCCTGTCGGGTGCAATACCTCTCGCAGCCATTGCGCTTGCAGGGAGCGCTGTTTATTTGTTTTGTTTATACTGTTTTTATTTGTTTCTTTTTTGTATATGACACCTGAGGAATTTCTGTATTAAACCCTTGCAAACAGCGCCACCCTGCAATGCTGAGGCTGTGAAGAGAACTGCAACCAGTAATTATTTTTTTTTTATCACAAGTGCTCACAAAAGGGACCGTGAATAGTACGGAGAGCGTGTGATGTTTTTCTTTTTCTTCATATATGTATCAAGGTTTGTATATTGGACTTCATTATAAACTTGTTGACGTGGGATACTTCACAATACCCCATGCACCTTTTGTGCCTTTTGCTAATGGGACAGGTGTTATGGTCGCCCATTGTTCCCCCACACCTTGACATTGTCATTTTCTTCCCACATCATAAAAATGTTACTATTATTCAGGTTAGGCCAGTGGTTCCCAAGCCTGCTGTCAGGCCAGGTTTGCCAGATGAAAGCAGGAATTGCCGCGATCCAACTCCGATGGGAGCCCAATTCTTCCCCAGCCGCGAGGTCACCGCTGTACAGGGGGCACCGCAGCCCCAACAACACCAAATGTGAAACAGACAGAAGCAGGTCCTCCAGCGGATTGAAGTGTCAGTAAACTTTATTTACAGGGACAGCAGACCCTGCATGAAAAAAATGTGACGTTTCGGCCCTCAGGCCTTAATCATACATGGTTTGTAAGATATCTGAAGCACGGCACAGAGGATAAGATTTGCAGCTCAATGGTTGCAGGGTTCAGTCTGCATTTTCCCACAGGAATCCTTAAAACCTGGCCTGTTGGGGGGACCTGGGGACTAGGATGTGGAAACACTGGTTTAGACCATCAGTGGGGTGTCCAGGAAAACATGGCGGACCCAGCAGCATTATACGGAGGTTTTTTTACCTCACAGTTTGCAGGTGTGCGCAGGAATGAGCATACGGCGGCCATCTTGGATTTCCAGCTCTTTTGGAGTTATATTAACCTGAAGGCCTTAATTCTACATATTTACACATTTTAAGTTTTATGCTCAGCTCAACCCTATTGAGTATAACACTATATATAAATGAATAAAAATAAAACCTGCTTCATCTTCCCAATTTTGGTGCAAATCTCGAGCCATATTGGTTGTATTGAATGTCTTTTTGGATTTGGGGGGAGGGGGGGTGAATACACTTAATGGTTATTCACAAAGACTTTCAATTTGTGTTAAGTCAACTTTGCCAAACTGGAAATATGACTTCCTTGCTGTTCAGGCCAGAAATTTGCAATTCCCAGCTCTGGCCGGTCTCCTAGAGCATTGGGGCCCAACCAGGCCTGGGACGTCAGTGATCGTTCAAGATTTAGAAGGGATCATGTTCCTCCAGGGGTTCTTGGTCCTAAAATAATGTGAAGCCTAGCAGTGAAACTCCAAATCTTTTAATCGGCCTCAGTTTTTAGTTACCGTAGCAACCAGTCATGGACTCCAGCACTGCGGCCAATTGACTGCTGTGGTAATGGATCCCTGGATCTGCCGTGTTTTCCTGGACGCCTCTGCCGTTATGCACGTTTACGGGCAGCCCTTTTCATGTGGCGCACGTTAAAGGTACAAGAAATGGCAATGTCTCAAAACGGTCGACTGGACGTCACGGATCGGTGTTTCCAAACTGGAAAGGTGACACATAGGAGAAAGCTGTGTTTGTGGACAGCTAGACGTGCAGATCATTTGATAAACCTGTCTTGACGGTTTACAGCAAAACTGACATTTATGGGTAAAAACTGGCTACTAGCTGGGTTATTGGAGCCGAAAACGCATAATTTCCAATTATTTATTGGGACCCGCAGGAAACTGTATTCAGGGTGTGCGGGTGTGTTTTTAGGGGTTCCTCCATATATTCACGGTGTGCAGGTGTCTTTTTAGGGGTTCCTCCATATATTCAGGGTGTGCGGGTGTCTTTTTAGGGGTTCCTCCATATATTCAGGGTGTGCAGGTGTCTTTTTAGGGGTTCCTCCATATATTCAGGGTGTGCGGGTGTCTTTTTAGGGGTTCCTCCATATATTCAGGGTGTGCGGGTGTCTTTTTAGGGGTTCCTCCATATATTCAGGGTGTGCAGGTGTCTTTTTAGGGGTTCCTCCATATATTCAGGGTGTGCGGGTGTCTTTTTAGGGGTTCCTCCATATATTCAGGGTGTGCGGGTGTCTTTTTAGGGGCTCCTCCATATATTCAGGGTGTGCGGGTGTCTTTTTAGGGGCTCCTCCATATATTCAGGGTGTGCGGGTGTCATTTTAGGGGTTCCTCCATATATTCAGGGTGTGTGGGTGTCTTTTTAGGGGTTCCTCCCATATATTCAGGGTGTGTGGTGTATTTTAGGGACTCCTCCATATATTCAGGGTGTGCGGGTCACTTTTTAGGGGTTCCTCCCTATATTCAGGGTATGCGGGTGTCTTTTTAGGGGCTGCTCCATATATTCAGGGTGTGTAGGTGTCTTTTTAGGGGCTCCTATATATATATTCAGGGTGTGTGGGTGTCTTTTTAGGGGCTGCTCCATATATTCAGGGTGTGTGGGTGTCTTTTTAGGGGCTCCTATATATATTCAGGGTGTGTGGGTGTCTTTTTAGGGGCTCCTATATATATATTCAGGGTGTGTGGGTGTCTTTTTAGGGGCTCCTATATATATTCAGGGTGTGTGGGTGTCTTTTTAGGGGCTCCTATATATATATTCAGGGTGTGTGGGTGTCTTTTTAGGGGTTCCTCCACATTTTCAGGGTGTGCGGGTGTATAACAGAGCTGCACACTAAGATAACTCAGAGTTCATAAGCTCTAGTACATACTGTTAGAAATAGCTCGCTGTAAAGAAGATATTTCACCTTGTTCTAAATGTCATTTTATTGACCTAAAAGGTCATGACGTCATCAAAAATAAAAGCCTGGGTGTGTAGCCTGGTCTCTGGCCCCACCACCAGCGCCATTCCCTAAGATGCCAATGTCCCTCTGTTTGAAACGTTGGGGGTGGGGGATGTTAATGTCCCACAATTACTCAATGTTGCATATTTTTTTTCTTTTAACGGGACAGGCCACACAGCTCGGCTGGAGATGGACGCGTCCCGTCTTGCCCGAGGCCCACCTGTGCGAATAAATAGGTTGACAATATCCCGAGTGTTGATGGGCGTCTGGTGATGGAAGGGGTTTTCGCCGCAGCTAAGTGCGTAGGGTGTGGGGAAGGGGCCAGCAGGTGCGTGTGCAGAATGGACAATTGGTGGGGGAAAGGTGGTTTATTTGAGAAGGTCACAGGGGCAGAGATACAGAAAAGGTCATGTTTCCACAGCTGACGTCCATGGTGAAACGAGGGTATTCACTGTGCCACCAGGGAATTCGCTGTTTGTTTTTTACGCCCCTGACTTAAGCAGCTCACTGGGGCTATTTAAAACCCACGCGAGCGGTGCGGGTCCCGCGGAATAAAGAGCTTTCTTTGCAAAGTGCCTCTGCCAAGACTCGGAGGGGCCTTGTCACCAGCTCAAGAGGCGGCGTATTCAACCCACCCACCATCACGCCAAGCGCAGAGCCACATAGCGCACAATAATATATATATAATAATTCTATACATTTTTATGGGTGTGTTTTGGGTTTGGGGGGTTCTTTTCTATTCTTAGTTCTTTCTTTTTTTTAAAACGTTGCTATTTTTACATTTTTTTTTTTTTTTTTTATCCCTCACGGGACGACGTCTTTGTCAGATAACAACATCCAGATAAATTTCCTCATCTGGGCGAAACCGAAAACGAGCGATAACCGCTAAAAATAAATAAAATAATTGTTTTGCTACTTTTGAACTTTGTGATATTTTTTGATATACAGTATCGTTCAGATCAGCCTCTCCTGTGACTATAGATGAGAAACGCGCTGTCACAGCCAATCCTGGGCCGCAAATTCTCTTTGCCTACATCTCCTCCTTATTAACTTCGCTCGGCCAATGATTTGATGTTATAGGCTCCTCGTACCCGCACTCCAACAACCGTCTTCAGGACTTCTCTCGAGCTGCCCTTTTCTATGGAACTCCCTCCCCGCAACATTATACTCTCCCTGTCTCTCCAGTCCTTCAAGAAGTCTCTGAAAGCCTTCTCTAAAGTAATATCGGCTCACACTATGATTCCCCCCCTGTACATTTCTTGCTCCATTTTCCCACCCAGACCACATGCACCCCAATACTTCATGTTCTCTATTTACCCTCACCTAGTGGATCACCCCTTTCCTCTTGAATTGTAAGCTCTTGAGCAGGGGCCTCCCTCCTCCCGTTTGTATGTATATTTGTTATTCTGTTTCTCCCATTGTACAGCACTAAGGAATCTGTTGGCACTTTATAAATACTTGTAACTGTAACTTCTTCATCCTAAAACAAGCATTTTCCTAATTCTTACCCATTATTTCCTCCCCGTGGCTAATGATACATTTCTATTGGCTCGTCTCCCGCCTGGCCGCGCTTTGCACCCGAGTTCTTGCACGGCACTTGATACGATGTACTGTACATTGCTCTGATTCGCAGGGATTCTGCTGATGCATGTGTTTGGGTCAGAGAAGTCTGCAGACTTTTTTGGGAGCACTGTGTCAGTTTTTGGTGAGTAGGCTGCGGTCTGGATCACGGTGATGAGCTGTCGCACTGGCGGTGACATTTGTAGGGAATCTCCTATTGACCGGTACAGACAGTTCTGACACCAGAAGTGCATTAGCCGGCGGTGATAATTCCAGCTTTTTCTTTCTTGGGCTGGTGAGGTTGTGAATGGCGCAATCATGTGGTCCTGACATCACAAACATCTGGTTTAACACAAGTCCAAAACAGATCTCCTGTATCTGGCTGATTGGGATTGTAGTCCATCTTCTTGAGGTCCAGCTTTGGTCTGCCTGATTGGTTTCTTGTGAGCCTGGTCAGTTATCCTATGAGACCTCCCAAGGTCTTTGTAGAAGCTGATATCCATAGCCCTTGGTTCTGGTGGTTTGCTCGGGTTTATGTTGTCTCTTGGTTCTTTTTTCACCCTCTTCAGAGCAGATCTGGACGCTCCCTCCTCCAGTGGCTCTGCCGTCAGCACACCGTCCTCTGCCAAGGAAAAGCAATGGAGAGAACATTCGATGAAAAGGCAGCAGGACGCGTTTAATGCGCTCGGATTATCCTCCAACAGAAATAGGTTTGAGAGCAACCTCGCCAGAGCCGCAAGGTTATGCAAAGGGGGCCGTGTCCCCGTATACCTCGCACGCGTTAACTCTTCGGGTGGCAACGCAGGTACCACTTCTTTTTTTTTAACATTTCACATGCTGGTGGAATAAAACGTCTTTGCTAAAGCTTTGACGTGTCTGTTCTTCGGACGTGAACTTATTCCACGTTTGCGTTCTCTCATTCTGCCCAGAAAAAAATGTCACTTTTCAAAGGAGATAGTAAAATGATGCTCTGTTCAGTGGCTCAGCCGGCTCCTGTAAAGGCAACTCCTTGCTATTCCGGTAACCGTGGAGTCACTGTGAACCACAGCGCCCCCAACGGGCCGCCAACGCCTGCTTTCTAGGAATTTTGGGATCGAGACATGCACAAACACACAGGAGGTGGAAGGAGCAGCAACAAGTGACATGTATCCAGCGATGCAGAATCTGTACATCTTCAAAGTGCTTACACTCTGTTTTATGTAGACTTTGTGCAGCGCTACAGAATACGTTGGTGCTGTATACCAGTCTGTGTCACATAGCTCGGTTTCTCTAATAAAGAGACAGACCGGACCACATATACAAACTGACCGTGGTGATTGCATCACATTTAGAGCTTGGCCAGAGATGCACAATGCGCACATTCAGCACGTGGATCCGATACTTCCCCAGTCTGATACATTCGACTTCCAAATAAATCCAGTCAGGATTGCTTTCCTCCTTTCTCTCGGCAGAGGCATCTTGTGACAAACACGCCAAATACATGTCTAGAGCTGGTCATACCAGTCCTGCCCGGCGCATCCCGACTCTCGCTGCTCTTACTCCATTCCAAGACTGCCAAAGATTCGACGGCCTTTCACGTTTATCGGCTGTAGAACAAGTCTATACACGAGACTTTGTAATCTTGTATTTATTTTATTTAAAGTCTTTTACAGGAAGGATACATTGAGATTTCTCTCGTTTCAGTATGTCCTGGGTTCAAGAACATTGAATTGTTACAGAAACACAAAGTAATAAAAGGCAAGATATTAAAAAACAAAACACAAACAGATTAATCCAGAAAATAAATATGTAGGAAATATAGTCCCTATGTTACATGTTTACAGGTGCATTCTGTATATAGTCACTGTGTTACATGTTTACAGGTGCATTCTGTATATAGTCCCTATGTTACATGTTTACAGGTGCATTCTGTATATAGTCACTATGTTACATGTTTACAGGTGCATTCTGTATATAGTCACTGTGTTACATGTTTACAGGTGCATTCTGTATATAGTCACTATGTTACATGTTTACAGGTGCATTCTGTATATAGTCACTATGTTACATGTTTACAGGTGCATTCTGTATATAGTCACTATGTTACATGTTTACAGGTGCATTCTGTATATAGGCACTGTGTTACATGTTTACAGGTGCATTCTGTATATAGTCACTATGTTACATGTTTACAGGTGCATTCTGTATGTAGTCACTGTGTTACATGTTTACAGGTACATTCTGTATATAGTCACTGTGTTACATGTTTACAGGTGCATTCTGTATATAGTCACTGTGTTACATGTTTACAGTCACATTCTGTATATAGTCACTATGTTACATGTTTACAGGTGCATTCTGTATATAGTCACTATGTTACATGTTTACAGGCGCATTCTGTATATAGTCACTATTTACATGTTTACAGGCGCATTCTGTATATAGTCACTATGTTACATGTTTACAGGCGCATTCTGTTATATAGTCACTATGTTACATGTTTACAGGCGCATTCTGTATATAGTCACTATGTTACATGTTTACAGGTGCATTCTGTATATAGTCACTATGTTACATGTTTACAGGCGCATTCTGTATATAGTCACTATGTTACATGTTTACAGGTGCATTCTGTATATAGTCACTATGTTACATGTTTACAGGTGCATTCTGTATATAGTCACTATGTTACATGTTTACAGGTGCATTCTGTATATAGTCACTATGTTACATGTTTACAGGTGCATTCTGTATATAGTCACTGTGTTACATGTTTACAGTCACATTCTGTATATAGTCACTATGTTACAGGTGCATTCTGTATATAGTCACTATGTTACATGTTTACAGGTGCATTCTGTATATAGTCACTATGTTACATGTTTACAGGCGCATTCTGTATATAGTCACTGTGTTACATGTTTACAGGTGCATTCTGTATATAGTCACTATGTTACATGTTTACAGGCGCATTCTGTATTGAGGTATGTTAATAGAGATCTCTTAAGTGACTTTAGACTCAGAAGATTTGATTGTGTCTGGGAGATTATTTTTTTTTAAGGATTTTTACCAGGAAGGATACATTGAGATTTCTCTCGTTTTCAAGTATGTCCTGGGTGGCGAGTATGTACCGTTAGGTGTCTTGCCCAAGGACACTTACTGGAGAGGTTGCTCGCTGGGATCGAACCCATGACTCCACAGGCTCTCTCCATGCAGAGCAGTGATGTTACCTCTACTCCACCCAGCCGGCAGATTATTCCATAACTACGGTGCTCTGTAGGAAAAGCCACTTTCTTTTTTTATTGTAAGTAAGGTGCAGGTCCTGGATCGGAGGTTATAGGATGAGGGAACTGCTGGGGGAAGCAGCCTATTCAGGTAGGGTGGCAGCTTCCCAGTTAAACTCTTAAACTCCAGGTTGGAAAGGTGAAGGGTGCGTCTAGATTCCAGCGACGGCCAGTTTAGCTCTTTTAACATGTCACAATGGTGGGTCATGTAGTTACATTGAAGCACAGAGCGACAGAATGAGTTCTACAATGTAGTAAATTTATGAAGGTGCGTTTGAATGATGTGAATGAACAAGTGTATCTAGAGAAGGTACAAAAGTAACAATTTATTGATTAGTAAACACAGGAAAACCGTACAAAGTGTATCCGTGTGAGTTACGTTACGGAACCTGAAAAGAAACGTTGATACTATTTCTTTCCCCTTTAGGGAAAAGGGAAACTCCCCCTAAAATACCCTACTTTTCTCCTCCAGAAAGAAAAACCAAAAAAAACCAACACCATTGTTTTCTTTATAAATGGTATTGGATCGCCCCCTGGTGGCTCTGAAGAATTTTGCTCTCTATAAATGTTTCCATGCTTCCATTGGACGCCTGTCTGTCAGATATAGATCTCCACCTTTCCCATAAAGCTTTATTGTTCCATTACTTAATGGGATATGATATTATATAACTGCGCCATCTGACGCTTGACGGCCAGAAATGAAAGTTACTTGCTGACAAAGAGAGCTGTGTTTAATACAAGACTTTGTCACTTAATAAAGTCTTGATGCCTTGGCCTAGTAATGCTGGTTCAGGCCAGTTTAGTGAATGAACACCCCAATATTTGTTTGGGTTGTTTTTTGTTTTTTTTGTGCTGGGGGGGTGAAATATTGAATATTTTTATAAACGTTTTGGTCCACAATCTGCAATTCCAACTTTAGTGACGAGATTAGAAAAGTTACTTCTGATCCCTTTACCAGCTCTGTCCATATCCAAGCACCCAACATCAACTTTCTTAAAGTGACCTGTAGCAGACGGGATCGTTCACTTTCCACGCAATGTCTCATTCGGTGTTTGATCCCTCAGATCATAAAGATCAATGAGAGTGGCTCATCCTGTGATGGTATCAGACTGTACTTGCCCAGTGGCACCAGCATCCTCCTCCTCCATTGGGGGGCACACGATGGAGGTCATTGCAACCAGGGACGGCCCGACCATGGAACAGTTTGGAGCAACCGCTCCAAGCGGCAAATTCTGGGGGGCGGCAAATGTTGCCGCCTAGCCCCTGCACTTTTTATCAGCGCCGCTGCGTTGGCATCTCTTTGAGGCAGGCACCGTGACCACTCCTGCCGTCCACTGGAGACCTGAGCGCCGGCGATCTCTGACTTGTCTGAGACTCTCTGACACAGTCAGTGAGACCACCAGGGATTTATCGGGCTTGGGCTCATACGCACATTACTGAGTTTTTTTTGCAGTGGATTCTGTGATACGCTAATAGGCAGCTTACATTACTGTGTTTTATTGCTGTGGAGCTCTGTGATACGCTCATACATGTCATGTGGTTTTTTTGTTGTTTTTTTGGGGGGAGGGGGCAGCATTTGATCCATCGCTCCAGGCAGCAGAGTGGCTTGGGCCGGCCCTGGTTGCAACAGTCACATGGCTTGCTGGTTGATTTATTTATTTTCTCTCTGATGTGATGTATTCAAAAGTGTGTGTGTGTGTGTGTGTGTGAATATACATCTATCTCGATCAACAATACTGGTGTTACAGACTCCCCCTGTGATATGGTTTTATCTCTGCGTTCTGTGTTAGAAGTTTGGCTTGGAACATTTGATCACCTTGACCAGTGATGCTGAACCTTGGTACCCCAGATGTTTCTGAACTCTATCCCATGACAATCAGCCAGCCTTGTGTATAACTACGCATCATAGAACATGAAGTTCTGAAACCTGGGGTGCCAAGGTTCACCATCACTGGTCTAGGTGATACTTTGTTCCAAACCATCAAACGCTTATAGCAATGTCACATGATAAGGAGTGAGTCTGGCTTCCACCTTTTTACGCCTGGTTCTGCATACCACATCTCCCACCTATCTATCTGTCTCCATAGCTTGCATCATGTTGCAGGTTTCAGCAAGTAATGTCCTGGTAACGACCCGGCAAGTTCCATAAACCTAGACTTAATATGAAAGAGAAAACATGGGTCAACATTGTTCTATTCCAGAGGGCCTTTGTAGATGATAGGTTGGCCAACAACCACCACCCAATTTGTTTCGTCTTCTAAAACCACTTATTGTTTCTTTCCAGACCGTGAGTCGCGCGAGGAAGACCCAACCACGTCCGAGATGGCGGAGGATAACTATCAAGTCAAGCACCGGCAAAAGGTAGAACGCCTGTCAGAGCAGAAAGCCACAGCGCTGCAGCACTACCGAAACAAGAAGCAGGGGATCTACAGGGTGGTTCCTGTCGAAAAGGTCCCAGTGCCGGTCATTCCAGAGCACAGCAGCGAGTCTGAAACGGTGAGTGACCGTGACGTCCTCCTGTGCTGCTCGTTGGTGCTGTGTTTTTTTTTTTTTTTTCTTTTGTTTCTGTTCTTTTTTTTCACTTCTGATCTGTTGTCCTCAGGGTCCCTGTCGCAGACAAATGGAGACTCTCATGCAAGAAATGAAGGTGTCTCACCGGATGTACCCGAGAACATTTTATCTGCCCAACTGTGACCGGAAAGGCTTCTTCAAAAGGAAACAGGTGAGACATTGTATCTGATGTTAAGAGATTTTTATATATATATATATATTAGGCTTATTCTGCTCACAGCCTCTGCCCAATTATTAGATTTTTATATATTATATTATTTTTGGTGATTTTACTCATCTTTTCACCCGTGCTGCTTCAGCTCAGGAGCTTCTGAATCTGGAAGTCGCTGAAGCTTTGCTGCACATTTTGAATGGCCAGGCAAATCGTGGTTCGTAGGAGCCGTAAATCGCGCAGCGCTACGGGACTCGCACACTTTACATACACAAGTTCTGTAGCGCCTGCGCAGAGTGATGGATCGGAGCTGCACGCGCATGCACAGATCTGATCCATCACTGCTTCTCTGACGCTCGCTACAGCGATTGCTCTCTGAGGGTGACGTCACTTGCTCTCTGTGTGTGACATCACTAGTGACCGGGAAATTCAAAAATCCCGACTGCCGGGTGGAGGAGGGAACTCCTGCTTCTTCCAGCTTTATAGAGGGGAGATGAGGGGCACTCCTCACATCTGGCCACTTTAAAACCATACAGTGGTCAGGATGAATAGAGCGTCCCTTTACGTCTGCAATGTACCTCCTGCTGTATCACAATATGGTGGTTGGATTGGGGTCATCGTGGCCAATGCTGTTGAGTAATCTGACAGGTTTGTGAGGACCACACAGAAGGATAACAATCCCTGTATCCCCCAAATACTCCTGGGGTGATTGCTCGTATCAGACGCATACTTCGCACAGGCCTGTGCACCAGTGTGCCATGATGCGGTTTTCCTGCCTGTGCAGTAGAGGCTCATGGGAAGGGGATAATTTGCATAGGATGCCACTTCCAGTATATATGGAATGCTCGGTTATCAGACATGAAGTATGACGCACTGATGCTTTTCCTGCCGGTTTCCTGGACTTATATTTGTCTTTTTCTCGGCAGTGCAAACCTTCCAGAGGCCGCAAGCGGGGGATCTGCTGGTGCGTCGACAAATATGGCTTTAAGCTTCCCGGGAGCGACTACGCAGCTGGTGACCTGCAATGCCACAGCTTTGACAGCGGCAACATCGAATGATCCTCTATTCTTGACGCCTAATAACAAGGCCTCAATGTGATCGCTTTATTTTTCGTGAGATTTTTTTTTTTCCACTGAATGTGTCATTTCCTCATCTCATTGGCAACATCAATTTATATATTCCTTTTATCCCCTCAAATTATAAAATGAAACAAAGGGAAAAGAAACAACAACCAAGCAATAACATCCAAGAATGGAGCCATTGAATGTAACAACTTTATATCCCAGTGTGAACTTTGGGGAGGGTGAATATATAGATTCTTTTTTTTTATTATTATTTTAATTTTATTATTATTTTGAGGAAGGAAGGTTCCAATAAGCTGGTTCCTCTATTGAAGCTCGTTTATGGCACAGTTTTTAAATAACATTTCATAGAATGTCTTTTTTTTTTTTTTAATAATTAGCCGAAACTTCTTTTTGGTTGAGTTTTTTTTTTTTTGTTTTTTTTGTTTATTCCAAAGAGAGAAGGTTGGGTGACCTTAAAACTCTGACATTAAAGGTGTAATAGCTTCAGATGCAGAATTAATGGGTGTAAAGGTCTTTTGCCTCCTCAGTCGAGTGGCAGAGGTAAGAGGTTTCACCTCTTTGTCCAGTGACTAAATTAGCAGAATTATTATTTTTTATTATTCTGTTAAATTACCACTCTGGGGGCTCTTACATTTTATTTTCCCCCGTCCATTTACACCTTTTTCTCACCTTTTCTTGCCCATGCAGAAAATAAGTATAATATATACGTATATTAAAGACTTTATGGGAGGGACTACCGTAGGGCGACCCACCCGTGTATTAACATGTGGCTAACATTTAGTCGGGCCTTCTTGTCTCCTTAATACATGGTGCTCTAGGCAACTCCCTAGCGTGCCTTAAGTCATTCGTGCTCCTGGAATATTCTCTTCCCATTATGCTCTAGTCTTTTGCACTTTAAAAGACACGATTTGTATGAATAATTTTTTTTTTTTTTTTTTTTTTATATAAAATTTTATTTTGCATTTGAATGCTCTGCACAGTGTCACCAGGCTCTTCCTTTTTCCTCAGGCACAACAATGCGGTAAATCATGCACAAGTGCAGCCAAACGCATAGAAAGCACTTTTTCCAGAATTTTTTTTTTTTTTTTTTCTTGGGCTGGGGGATTTTTTTTTTTTTTATTTTTTTTTATAATTTTTTGAGAAGGGGCTTCCCTTTTTGCTTTTTCTCCCAGAGCAGTAAGCAGTTAGGTCTTACTTGCTAAAAAGCTGTGATGGAATTCCCCCCCCCCCCTCTTAATGCAAATCGTTGGTTTTTATTATATTTAATATTTGAACGGTCACTAAAATTCCCTTTTTCCACCAGAGGGTCCTGCATTTCATTTAACTTTAAAAACCTTATCATGGCCCCTCTTTAAATTTATTTATTTTTCTTAAATTGTATAGTTTAAAAGAAAAAATTACTTTACTGAAGGAGCCTGTGACGCATTGCAGATCACCTACAATGGTGGGGGCGGGGAGGGTGTGATTTTTGTATTTTTGTTTTCCTGGGATATTTTATTAGTGAAATGACAATTTACCCTTTCCACTCTTGGGCAACAAGGCACTATGGTAGTTGGGTAATCGTAGGATAATGCCCCTCCCCTTTTTTGTGGGTGCTGTATTTTCTTAGACGTTTCAATAGTTTTGTTGAAAAATATAAGCTACAAAAAGTTTAAGTTTCAAGTTATGTTTTTTATTCTCTTTTTTAAATTTTTTTTTTTTTTTTTTTTTTTAACGAGTTGATCTCTTTGCTCGCCGAGTCGGTACCCTTTTTGTTACAGAAAATGTGTCTCCGGCCCCTGAGCAACGAAAGAGATTGTATGACTGGAGCTTTTTTCCTAGAAGGCCTTAGACATCACTCTGCTTCTAAAGCCTTACAAAGCCATGGGTCAGCTCTTTTTATTTCATTTTATTTTTTTTCTTCCTGATTTCACATTTTCGTCCTGAATTTGTTTTAATGTTTTTTTTGATGATACGATGACGCAAATGGAAAAAAAAATGTACTTGACAATATAGTTAATAAGGACTATAGAGCAGCGCAGATCGTATACCCAAGCTTATCGACAACAAGGGTGGGAATTCCGAGACGGATGATGCATATTGTTCCTTGTGGGTGGTACCAAACGCATGACTGGTTGCTGACTCGTCAATGCTTTGTGATTCGAACGATGCCCGATTTACGCACAGAGGCAACGGATACCTTCGGCATTGACACAAACCAGCATGGGAGCGTTGTGATGGCGCAGCTCCAACACAGCAAGGACAGCGTAACGCATTGTGCCACCACCACCCACATGAGATAAGACTGACCATGTCGACTTCGTCATTTGGGGGGGGGGGGGGGTTGTTTCGCCTGGAATGTTTCTCTTCGCACTCAATGAGGGACAACGAAGTTGACAAGTGGACTTTATGAAATGGGACACTGCCATGTAACACCCACTTTTTGTGTTGTAAAGTGACATTTCCTCCGCGCTCCCATCCTGTCGGCACATATCTCTTTATAGATTGCTAGAGGGGGGGGGGTCCTGGCCGCTGCACACGAGACATTGTGACGTTGAATGTTACAGAGAACTCTGTAATTTTTTTGTGTTTTGTTTTTGTTATTTTAAATATTTTTTTTATATTTTTCTCCTTCCAAATGGTAAATGTATGACCTACATCACAGCTTGGTATCAGTTTATGGCATTTCCTGACTGCTGTTTATCCATAATCACACGTAACAAAGACGTCCTGTAGCTGACCTGCTCAGCCGCATCGAAGCATCTCTTCCAGACACGGATGGCTTTGCCCTTTAGGAATTTTCCCAGCCAGACTTTGCACAGACGTGACAAATTCACTCTGCGTATACCTTTTCAATAACGCCACAGTTGCCCCACGTCAAAGAATGAGCACACAGTGACTAACAAGTCTGCGATTCCTAAAGGGCATAAGAGGCGAAAGGTATTTTGTTTGTTATATTTTTTTTGTTTAAATTTCCAGCTTTGTTTAGCTTTATACCAAAAAAATAATGGCAATCCAGGGAGGGGACTAGCACAAATTCAACACCCATCAACTGGCTGGCTCGTTGTAGTGGATGTTGCAGCTTTGCATGTGCTTGCTCAAGGCCACAAGACAAACTCAAGTTTGGTCACTTTATTCTATTATACTGAGAAGCCGTACGGGGCACTTACTCATTGTGCGTCTATGATGCGCATAGTGAACATTTTTGCAAATAAATCTTGTCACTTCCTGGGTGGGAAAATACAGATTTTTGCAATCTGTACTTTTAAAAAGGGGATAGTAGACACCCTAGTCTGGTGCTGCAGAAGTATCTTGCATGTTGACAGTTGTTAGTAGTTTTATATTTCTGCACTTTGAGGGTTCTGTTATGAAACAAAATTCCTCTTCATATTTACCAAGACATGCAAGTTAGACAATTTCTGTTTTTCCATCATGTTAGGCATTGTGCAGCGCTTCGCTAGCTAGCGGAGATAAATGAAGACATCAGACAGAGTTTGTTCTTCAAATATCTGGTATTCCTTTGTTAGATCAGCCATTTTATAGAAAAAAGGACATACAAAAAAAATCTCAGATTTACAAGCCAAAAGGATATTCCGAATGTCACAGATAATTACCATAGTTGAACCCACGAAACCTATTCATCATATATGGTTATACATTGACCGGACAAAGAGAGATCCTGTTTTTTTTCTTCTTCTGCCCAGCAACTAGAGGGGGGCCTGTCTGGACAGTTAATTTCCTGTTTCAGGACAATGGCTTGTCTTTATTCCACATTCTTACGTTTCAAGAGGATATTGCGAGCATGCATTTTAAACTGAGCTAAAGTGGGCATGTTAACTAAAGGAAGCTTTCATATGTACTTAAGATGCAAAGAATTAAAAAGATAGTTATTTTACAGGTAGTTTTCCAAGGTTGGTGTTAAGTGAACAGGAGCTGTTTATAAACTTACCAGAACCATTAAAGTCTATGGAGTTGTTAAGTTTACAACCTCGGAATAGGGCCCTGCGTAGGAAAAGTGTGTTTATATATAAATTCTATTGCCATGCCTACTCTGTGCAAAACACATATACATAACTATAGATCTCAAGTCCAAGAAATCAACATTTCAGAATATTTGTTTGGGACGGGGTAGCATTTTTCCTATTTTATTAAGAGTTGTATATACATTTTAAAGCGTTTTGTGGGGAAAGGTTCCTTTTTTGGTCACTTAGTGTAAGACTTTACAGTACTAGCAAGTGTGTAGCAAGATACAAGAGGTGTGAATCTGTATTCTGCAAAAATGGTGCAGTCTGTGTGTCGCTTGTGCAGGGGCGATGCTAAAGAGGCGAAGCCTGCGATAAGTATAGATCTGTCAGCTGGTAGACTTCCGCCAAGTATGCATGATGTGTACATGGTTTAATGTTGGATCCTGTATAGTTATTTCATTAGAGTGAAATTAAATGTTTGATTGGGCTGGGGTTATGTTTTTTCTTTTTTTTTGGGGGGGGAGGGGTCATACACAATCTAGAAGGATTGTGGTGCCAGATATGAACATCTATACGACAGAAGAACTTGGAATCTGATACTTACTGCCCTAAACCAAACTTAGCATTTATTTATTGTATTTTTTTTTAATATATAAATTACAAAACAAATTGATTTTACAAACCCCGGGGTGCTTAAATCAGAACAGTTTATTTTTTATGTGCAAGCGTCGCAAGTTAAAGAATACAGATAAACCAATCTATTGTTCATCTATTGTTCAAGTTTATATAATCACATACTGGGATCCAATGAAAGTTTCCACTTTTGGAATCCCACCGCTGCCACCAACACCATCACATAATTTCCAGTTATAGAGAAAGGGAAGTCCATTATGTAGATGTCCTGGTGCAAACAAATTATTATTGACCCCATGTAGTAATTTATAGTAACAACAGCAATAAGTGTCTGCCATAAACAAGTTTGATGTATGGTCTATACGTAAATTGGATGTGCAGTGGTTTTTCTTTTCTTTTGTATCTTCTTTTTGTCTTTATCCTTTTATAGTCGTATGTGCTGACCCCCCCCCCCCCGTGAAGAATGTGTAAAGTTGGAGTAAGATATTTGTGAAAGTGATTTTTAACTTTCTTTATTTTTTTGCGCTACAATGGCAATATAGCCTTATTTGTGTTCTTATTTTTGTTTTGTTTTTTTTAAACCACTACTTCAGGAGTAATTTTTGCACTATATTTTTTTCCTTTTTTAATTTTAAATAAAATAATAAATAATTCCTTTCACAAATACTCTGCCAGTTGACTCCGTATAAAGCTCATATACCATCCACTTTTTCAAACCGCTCTTGCAGACTCAACCACTTTTTATAGTCTCTGGCGCTTGACGTTCTCCTTCAATATTACAGTTATCTGCCTTTTTTTTCTTTCTTCTTGTAATCCGTATTTTTGGTTTGTTTTCCTTCAGACTTATTATCCATATTCACGGTCTTTTTTTCAGTTTCACATGATACTGTAGCTCGATCATTGTGTCTTCATCTTTTACAGTTACAAACTATTCATACTATTTGCTGGTGTATAAATAAATAACAGATTATTAATAATAAACAAATTGCTGACAAAACAGTTTGTGGAAAACCAGAATGAGAATTGTATGTGTTTTGTTTAACATTTTTGTACTTAATAATAAAAAAAAAAAAAGAGAAAAAAATCTCACATTTTATTAAAAAAAGTGACGATTGCTGTAAACTATTTATTCTTCTTTATAATTTATATTACTCAGAACTTTTTTTTTGTCTTGACAAAGCATTTATTTAATAAAGTTCTGTATTTCAACTTTTTATTTTTGATAATTTAATGATTTGAGCTCCCCGTTAATTTGCAAAAATTGGGTTATTGTTTTACTGGAGAGAATAAAAAATATATATATATTTATACCCTCACCAGGAACAATTCCACTTGGGGATTAGAAAGAAAACACGGAAAGGGACAGCAGCAATAATGACCTGGCTGGGGAAACAACAAAATATACATATATATGCAGAAAAAACTGTTTAATGCCTATTCCCTACCAGGGCAGGTGCATAAACCCAGGACCCAGGAAATACTTTAAAACGAGCGAAATCTCAAGGTATCCTTCCTGGTAAAATATTTTATAAATAAATAAACCAGAGGTATCCAGCCTGCTTCATGTATAAGACATAACAAGACAAAAGGTTGTCCTTTGTGCTCACCACTGTAGCTCCATGCAAAACAAAACACATTCAGAGGTTTTGGTTTACTTGAATGGCCATTGAAGTGTAAGCTCGCCTGCCACGTCACGGCACCGCTGGGTTAGGTGGGTCCTACCCAATGAAACCAAAAGCAGCATGTCCTCATGCTGCTTCTCAGCCATGATAGAGACTGGTGGGTTTATATTTATACCCTCACCAGGAACAATTCCACTTTGGGATCAAAAAAGAAAACACGGAAAAAAGCAGCAGCAACAATGACCTGCCTGGGGATACAACAAAATATACATATATGTCGAAAAAATGGTTTTGCACCTATTCCCTAACAGGGCGGCTGTGTAGACCAGAAGTATCCACCCTGCTTCATGTATAAAACCTATGTATATTCTGAATAACCTGCTCTCTGTATTGCCAGGTGCTGGGATCTGGTAACGCTAACGTAACACATTGTAGGGAAGCACTCTGGATCTTCTTCTTTAATAATGAATTCTTATATTAACTCCAAAACATTGGCCGACATTTCAGCCTGCTTTGATTAAAGGACTGGAAAGTGTATTAATTATTTTTATTTTTTATTATTTTTTTTATTATTTTTTTTGTCTATATCAATCTTTTTATTAGCAAACGACGTTAACAGAAAATTATTTATTTATTTATTTTTAAAGGTATTCCTTGATTATACTACCAAGTCGAGGAATATTCCCCAATGGTCATCTGCTTCAGAAACACATTAGGATGTTCTTTAAAAAAAAAAAAAACTTTTAGTAGACGATGCCAGCAGCAACTTTATCTGTTGGCGGCCTCCTCCTGTTACAACTTGAGCCTCCACTATAAAAGTTCTTGTAGCAGAGCCGATAATAAGACAATGCTGATGGTTAATGACCTGCACCACATTTTCCCATTAGGGCTCATTATTACTGACTCAGCCGGAATAGGGCCTGACGTGTCCAACATCAGCGCTCGCCATGAGGTTTCATGACCATGACGCAAACGTAATTTCAGAAAACAGCTGGTAGGGAAAGGAAACTTGATTAATTGGGGACACTTAAACCTAGAATTGTAACCGATGAAACCGTAAAGAATGGTGAAAATAAATATTTAGCTGGTTATTCACTAAAGCACCGAATTTGGCACCAAATTGCACCAACCGGTGATTGTCACTGTATCTGCGATTTCGGTGCACTTTGTCTGTTCGCTAACCTGTATTTTCGCAAAAATACCAGAGAATTGACACAGAAATACGGTGCGATTCGGCACCACCGAAATTAACCCATAGAATATTAATGATTTGTCTATTCATAAAACGCTGGATTGCATCGAAATGACCTGATTTTGGTGATTTCAGTTCGCGTGTTTAAACAGGTGAATTTTATATGTTTTAATATAGTAAATGGAATATGTTTAATATTTTTATTTTTTATAAGACCTTTATATTATTTAAAGAAAAAAGATGTCATCTGCGCTCGTTTCTATACAATTCATGTGCAACATAACACAATTAGAGGTTTTAGTTTGCTTGAATGGCCATTGAAGTTAAGCTTACTCGCCCCATCACGACACCTCTTTGTAGAGTGAGTCCTAACCAATGTAACCAAAGGCCGCTCCTCTGAGCAGATGCACGTTCTCTCGCTGCTTTTCAGCTAAGAAGAGGCATAAAAATGGTGGGCTTTATTTATAGACGCACCAAGCACTTCCCATTTGGGGTTGAAAACAAAAACATGTAGAAAGGAACAGCAGCAAAAATGACTTAACTGGTGTTACAACAAAATATACATACAGAAAAAATGCCGTTGCGCCTGTACTCACCAGAGCAGCTGCAACAACCAGGATTAACAACCCGGTTCAAGCATAAAACATAACAAGAAAAGAGATGTAATCTGCGCTCGTTTCTATACAATTCCATGAGCAACAAAACACAATTAGAGGTTTTAGTTTACTTGAATGGCCATTAAAGTATAAGCTCACTTGCCCCATTAATACACTTATATTTTCCAGTGTCTTTGATACAAGAAAAATTACCAGGGTCTATTCATAAAGCGCCAAAATTGCATTTCGGCCCATTTTGGAGCATTTCAGCGATTCCATTTCATTGACAATACGGTGAATTCACTATTTTGTGCATGGTCACCGTGGGTTTGGGTCAAAATCCAGACAACCAATATCCCAATGGACCAAGTGCCCGACGGCCAACTTCCCGACATCCAAAATCCCGACAGTTCACCCTAACCCCCTAATCATAACCCTAAAACCCTAACCCTCTAACCCTAACACCCTAACCCCAACCCCCTAACAGCCTAACACTAACCCTCAAACATTAACCACCTAACCATAACTCTCTAAGCCCCTAACCCTCTAACCATAACCCCCTAACCCTCTACACTAACCCTAACCCTCTAACCATAACCCCTTAACCCTCTAACACTAACCCTAATCCCCTAACCCTAACCCCCTAACCATAACTCTAAGCCCCTAACACCCTAATCCCCTAACCCTAACTCCCTAACCCTAACACCCTAACAATCTAAGCCTAACCCCCTAACAATCTAACCCTAACCCTCTAACACTAACTGCCCTAACTATAAATCTCTAAGCCACTAACCCTCTACCCCCTAACCTTCACGCCCTAACCATAACCCCCTAACCATAACTCTCTAAGTCCCTAACGTCCTAACCCTCGCCCCCTAACCCTAACTCCCTAACCCCCTAACCCTAACCATCGGCCGGTTAGGGTTAGGGTCAACCGTCGGTATTTTGAGTGTCGGAAAGTTGGCTGTTAGACACTTGGTCCGTTGGGATATTGCATGTAGGGAATTTGGCCGTCAGGGAGTTGTCTGTTTTGGGAACTTGGTATGTCGGGCACTTGTTCTGTTGGGAAGTTGGCCATAAGGATGTTGGCATTCGGGAACCTGGTTACAAGATTTTGTCCAACACCCGGTCACCGTATATGTCGACATTAGAGTCACCAAACAGTTATAGGATATTGGCAAAAACCACCAAAAGTGCACCGATAATCGAATTGCAATAAATTGGTATTGGCGAATTCCACTGAACTTCCAAAAATAAAAATCGGAAGTCTCCTATTATCCTAATAGGGGTTTAAACCAATAAAAATGTATTGAAATGTGTCTAAATAATAACAAAGGTCCCAAAAAAATAAGTACCGGCTGGATGGAGTAGAGGTAACTTCACTGCTCTATAACCATGGAGTCCCAGGTTCGATCCTCGCCAGAGCACCTCTCCAGTAAGTGTCCTTGGACGAGACACCTAACGCTACATACTTGTGTAGCGCTGGTTTTAATTCCCTGTCGTTGTAGTACTTGTTTTTGGCCACCGGAGGGAGACAAGCACAATGTAAGACACTGGACATTGGGACTACAATTTCCAGCATGCTTTGCGGGCAGGAACAGGAAGTGGGTGGGAGAGAGACACTGACATCCGCAGCCTCGTGGAAAGAGCCGGCAGAGCGCGCAGAGGAGTGAGAGGAGCAAGACGCAGAAGAGCCGAGTGTGGTTACGACCAGGCCAGAGCGCAGGTGCGGCCTAGCAGAGCTGGAGATCAGGTTTCCCTCATTATTAACCGAAGACCCAGTGATCCACCGCTAGTAATCTCATACTGATACCTAGTTAGCTGAAGGACCCCAAGTTAGGAGAACCACAGACGATCTAACAGGGAGTGCAGGCAGTGAGCTGGACATCTTGTGGCCGATACAGAAAAGCAAGACAGCGGATCCGGTGACACAGAGAATCCCAGTCAAAATCGAGCGGAGAGACGTCCTGGGTCGAGCAGAGCACAGAGTATCTGGCGGATGGGTGAGAGGCCTTCCAGGCCGCTGTAAAATACTAAAGCACGCTGCAGTTTGTTCAAAACCTACAGGGCCCCAACGTGACTAGTCGAAGATACCTCATAAATAATTCACTGGCCAGTTGAATATTGTACCCGGGTACCAATACAAACACACACATACATTCCTTGGGACATAACCTGTACGGGACTCACACTCCAACCACAAAGGGGGTTAAAAATACTTAATTTTTCCTTTTCTGCTGCGCGTTTCTCGCATTACGAAGTATTGTATTTCTTTTCCGCTGCGCGTTTCCCGCATTACGAAGTACTGTAAATATATATACGTATACCGTGTTATTCATTATATGCCAGTTTATTCAGTAAACTATATAATTTATAAAATCCACGACGGTGCTGGAGTAGATTTATTCCCTAGTGCGGGGAGACTGACCCGAGGTTCAAATTCAGCGGCTCCTCCGGGAGTGAGCGCTACATGTGGGGGCTCGTTTCCGGGATCCAGTCTCTGGAAAAACCGCATTTAAAGGGTTAAATATGGATCCAGACACTGCTGCTAAATGGTGTGAGGAGCACAGTAGTCAGTTAGAATTGTGTATAGTCATGGATATTCCTGCAGACACTTGGGCCGAAGATCAGATTTGCCAGGCCGTGGCCGCGCTGACACCAGATCATCGGGGGTTAATCCTGGAAATTAAAGAGAACCCAGATACCTCTCACACGTATGTTCTTTTTGAGTGGAGAAATGGTGTTCCAGTGTGTTTTCAGGGCGCGAGCGTGAAGCTGACCGATGAGGTAGAAGTCCAACTGATTCAGCCGAGTGCGCCACGTGGCGAATCCGCGAGTGTTCCCGCGCCCAGTCCGTTGGCCATGATCGGGCCTGAATTTATAGTGGCTATTGGAGATTTGCTGGCTAAATGTCAAAGAACAAGCCCTCCGCACACTAACTTTGGTTATCGACGGTTGAGAAATTTTACAGGAAACGTACCAACTCCGGCGGGAGAACAAACCTTCGAAGAATGGGTGGAACAGGCGATGCAGGCTCTGGATGAGTTGGACGTCCCTGAAGCACAGAAAAAGCAAAGGATTACTGAGAGCTTAAAGGGACCTGCGTCAGAGGCTGTAAGAAACCTAAAATTGAGTAAGAAAGACTGCACTGCTTTAGATTATCTAAATGTTCTGGAGGAAGTTTTTGGGCGAACGGAAAAGGCTGCAGAGCTCGTGTATCAGTATGAACACACCTACCAGCGGAAAGGTGAGAGAATGACCGAATATATGAGGCGCCTACTTAAGATTCTGCACCAGATACTCCTCAAGAAAGGGGCCGAACCGGCCGAAGTAGATAAGGTCCGAATAAAACAGATCCTGAGGGGCGCTCAACCTCTAGATCCAGTGATGCTGCAGCTGAGAAGCAGGGAAGGTAATAAAGAACTGAAGTACCTGGAACTGATCCAAGCTGTCAGAGAGGAGGAGGCTTTACTGGAAGAAAAATCCTTCAGGAGAGGAGAAAGAGCTTACGCGCAACCTGTGAGGCATAATGAATGTTTGCAGCCTGAAAGTGACTCATTGGATACCTATGGATCCGACGTGGACGAACAAGAGCTTCTGATCGCTTTTAAATCCACAGAGAAAGCTGTCAAAGAATTAAACCTCTCTGCACATGGTGAGTTGCACAAAACTGTTGAGAAGGTTCAAGAAGCTCAAGCTGAATTGCAACAGGCTCACGCGGAACTGTGCCGAGTATTGTTGAAGGTGACAGAGACACAGACAGAGATGCAGAAGTTCCTTACAGACATGCAGACAACCGGAGTTGCTGTGGCGTCTAGCCAGGATCCTTCAACCGAATCACAGCGGGTGAATGCGTCTCCGTCTTCAAAGAGGAGATGTTTCAGTTGTGGAGAAATGGGCCATTTCCGCGCACAATGCAAAAGCCAAAAGCCTGAAGGAAATAGAGTAGAGGAGTTCTTGAAAGCCTTGGAAGGGCTGTTATCTACCTCACCGGTGGGAAACGCCAGAGGGCACAAGTGAAGGAGCAACCTAGGTTGAAACCCGCTCCAAAAATCAAGCCAGGAGTAAGAGGGCGAGAGGGCCCAAAGTCTGGCCAACTACCGAGCCTGCCAGGACTGAAAGAGTCACTCCCTTAGCATCCGGACCTACGTCATGGGGAAGCAATGCACACCCAAAGCCTACACGGGCCAAGAAGAATGCCAGGGTACAACAAACTGGGTCTAAATGTCCTGTTGCCACCACCAAGTTTCCTGACCAGCTGATAGGTCCTTCCCCTATTGTGCCAATCCAAGTGGAGGGAGTCTACACTAAAGCGCTGTTGGATTCCGGGGCTCAAATGACATTGATCTACTGAGACTTCTATGAGAAACACTTGAAGCACATCCCTCTACAGAAATTGAAGGATCTGGAAATCTGGAGTATCGGAACTGAGAAACTCCCTTATGACGGGTATCTACAGGTGTAGTTGGAGATCGGATCCGAAGTCATCGGACAGTCCGGAGGTTGTGATCAGGGCCGGCGCTGCCGCTAGGCGAGCTAGGCGGCCGCCTAGAGCGCAGCGCCGTCTAGGGCGCAGCGGAGCTCCACAATTTTGAAACCGGCAAATTTTTGCGTCGCCGACACCGCTGCACTATTTTTTTGTAAGCGCCGGTGCCGAGGCAGGATCTAATTTGCCAGCGCATAGATACCGTGTGTGATGCCAACCACGCCCACCCCACACGCATGCGTCAACATGAGAGCGCTGAGTGTGGGATCAAGACGCGTGGTGGATCCTGAGGCACGGCAGCCAGTTGATAGTGACAGCGCTCCTACGGCTCCCGCAGGGTCCTGGACCAGCCAGCTACGCTACCTACCAGGTATGTGCCAGCTTGCTGCCTGTCCCAGTCTCCGTAGCTGAAGGCCTGCTGCCCCAACAAATGATCCACCGGGGTACTCATCCAAGAGAACCACCGGCGACCTATGGTGCCATGAAGCGTCCACCGGGTGCTCCCTCAGAAGTGTAATGGCCAGCTGCACCGTTAAGGCGGAAGGCGGCGACCTCGGGTAGGCATCACGTCCGGCTCCTGACCGGGGCACGTCTGCAGGGAACCCCCTTGCAGAGGGGAAGAAATGTGATGGGTGGGGCGGCATCCTCTGGTAGGCCTCACTATCGGAGCCTCAGAACTCCGCTGCATGCTGCTGAGACAGTGAGGGTCACAACAAGGAAGAGACAGGATTCGGGGCCCAGTGTGTGCCTTCTGTGTGTGTGTGCGTGTGCCTTCTGTGTGTGTGCATGTGCCTTCTGTGTGTGTGTGAGTGTGCCTTCTGTGTGTGTGCATGTGCCTTCTGTGTGTGTGTGAGTGTGCCTTCTGTGTGTGTGCATGTGCCTTCTGTGTGTGTGAGTGTGCCTTCTGTGTGTATGTGTGCCTGCCTTCTGTGTGTATGTGTGCCTGCCTTCTGTGTGTATGTGTGCCTTCTGTGTGTGTGTGAGTGTGCCTTGTGTGTGTGTGTGTGAGTGTGCCTTCTGTGTGTGTGAGTGTGCCTTCTGTGTGCGTGTGCGCCTTCTGTGTGTGTGCGCCTTCTGTGTGTGTGCGTGAAGTGGACCTCTGTGATATGCTCATACACACTGCCCGTTACCGTGCGTTTCATTGCTGTGGAGCTCTGTGATACGCACGCTCATACACACCGTACATTTCCGTGAGTTTTATTGCTGTGAAGCTCTGTGATATGCTCACACATGTCACGTGGTTGGTTTTTTTTCCGGGGTGGGCGCAAGTAGCTGGCCTGGCCTAGGGCACAAAATAGCCTAGCACCGGCCCTGGTTGTGATGCATTGGGCATTGTGTGTCCTCGGCCTTCAGGGGCAAACAGGAGTTCCATGAAAGTGGGGACAAATACTGATTTGGTGCGACGTCTCCTGACACCTATCGTACTGGAAGAAGGTTCTACTAAAGGAGTACACCCAATGTTACGTCCAGTCTATCAGAGAATGGTCGAAGAACAGAAGGCACCTGCTAAAGTGGGGCGCCTGTGGAGATTGGAAGGAACAGAGAAGGTTCTCCAAGCAGGAGAAGTAACGAGTTTCCGGGCTTCCGTCAAGTTGAACGGATCGCAACCAGGGCCCTATGTGGTACTGGAAACCGATTTTAATCATGGGAGTGAAACCGGAGTAGAAGTAATCCCTGAAAAAATCTCCACTAAAGCTTTGAAAAGAACACGAGGAAGAGTCTCAGTCAGCGTGTGCAATGTGTCTGATTCTCCAGTAGTCCTTAAACCACGAATGCCTATCGGGCAAGTAGCGTCCGCTACGCCCCTCTCTCCTACCGATTTAGGAGGGGGAGTGGATAAAGAGATTCCAGATGAAAGATTCTACCCCAAGGACGCTCCCATTTCACCTGAATGGAAGAAACGTTTTCAGTCCCAAGTTCTAAAGTGGAGAGACTTGTTCTCGAAAGATGAGTTCGACGTAGGCCTAGCTAAAACTACTGAGCACCGCATTCGATTACAAGAGGACAAGCCGTTTCGTGAAAGGTCAAGACGAGTTCCGCTGGGAGACTTGGATGATCTACGAGAACAGCTGAATGAACTGCAAAGAACCAAGGTGATCCAAGAGTCCCGGAGCCCATATGCATCTCCAATAGTAATGGTCCGGAAGAAGAATGGTTCTGTCCGCCTATGCATAGACTATCGCACGCTGAATCGGAGAACCATCCCAGATCAATATGCTACTCCTCGGATAGAAGATGCCTTACAGTGTTTGTCGGGAGCAAAATGGTTTAGTGTACTAGACCTGCGAAGTGGGTATCACCAGATACCAATGCATCCTGAAGACAAAGAGAAGACTGCGTTCATCTGCCCATTGGGGTTCTTCGAATTCAACAGAATGCCTCAAGGCCTTACGGGGGCTCCAGCCACGTTCCAACGGTTAATGAAGAAGACAGTCGGGGACATGAATCTGATCGAAGTATTAGTGTACCTGGATGACATAATTGTGTTCGGGAAGACTCTGGAAGAACATGAACAACGTTTGGAGAAGGTCTTGAAGAGGCTCCATGAAGAGGGATTGAAACTATCTCTGGAGAAATGTCAATTCTGTTTACCGTCTGTTACGTATCTGGGACATGTGGTCTCAGCAGAAGGCGTTTCGACAGATCCTCGAAAGTTGGAGGCCGTAGCTTCTTGGCCTAGACCCCGAAACGTTACTGAACTTAGATCTTTCTTGGGGTTCTGCTCTTATTATCGAAGATTTGTAGGAGGATTCGCAAAAATAGCTCAACCACTGAACAAGCTCCTACAGAAGGAAAGCACAGAAGAAGGCCACAAGGTCTCTGACCGAAATCCGTCAGCTCCAGGGCCAAGGAAAGCTCGAGAGTCCATCCAGGGAGAATGGACCAGTCAATGCGAAGGTGCTTTTACGAAGCTGAAAGAGAGTTTAACTCGAGCTCCTGTCTTGGCCTATGGTCTTGGCCTATGCAGACCCTCACAAGCCGTACGAGCTACATGTGGATGCCAGCAGAGAAGGTCTAGGAGGAGTACTGTATCAAGAGTATGGTGGATTGCTGAGGCCTGTAGCGTATGTGAGCCGGAGCCTTACGCCTTCAGAAAAGAACTATCCTACCCACAAGTTGGAGTTCCTAGCCTTAAAGTGGGCAGTGGTAGACAAGCTAAAGGACTATCTGTATAGGGCCAAGTTTGTGATAAAGACGGATAACAATCCTCTTACCTACGTCCTTACTACTGCAAAACTGGACGCAACGGGACATCGGTGGTTGGTCGTTCTGTCAGGGTTTCGTTCAGCCTGAAGTATCACCCTGGGGTGAATAATCGAGATGCTGATGCTTTGTCGAGAAGACCCTACACTACAGAATGGACTCAGTTAACTCCAGATGGGGTACAAGCTTTGTGTCAAGGAGCAGAGCGCCGGGTCAAGGGAGGGATTGAAGCGGAGGCCATAGGAGTCATGGCTGCGGCTGTTCCGGAGTTCTACTGCAACCCTACGCAGTTGAGGGATGAAAGTCTGTCTACCTTTTCAAAACAGGACCTGAAAGCTGATCAGGCTAGAGACCCTTTAATTGCGTTAACCATAAAGGCCCTAACTGCGAACCAGCGGGAAATTCTGCTGACCAATTCCCCAGATGGAGACAGATTGGTCTACAAAGAGTGGGAACGGTTGAAGATGTTGGATGGGGTGGTCTACCGAAGGGGCCCCTCAGCCAATGCTGAAGAGACCCAACAGTTGTTCCTTCCCACTAAACATAGGGAGAGTGTACTGCGATCGCTACATGATGAGCATGGACATTTGGGCGCAGAAAGGACTTTTAAGCTGGTGCGAGACAGGTTCTATTGGCCTTGCATGAGAGCTGAAGTGGAAAGTTACTGCCATTCATGTCTGAGGTGTATTCAAAGGAAGACCCTACCGACCCGAACCACTCCAATGAGCCATCTGCAAAGTCAAGGACCCATGGATTTGGTGTGCATTGACTTCCTGTGCTTAGAGCCGGATGCTAGTGGGCAGGGAAATATTCTAATAGTGACTGATCACTTCACACGTTCCGCCCAAGCCTTTTCTACAAAAGACCAACGCGCTCCGACAGTGGCGAAGGTTCTGATGGAAAAGTTCTTTGTTCACTACAGCCTACCAAGGAGAATACACTCTGATCAGGGTAGAGACTTTGAATGCCGGCTTGTTGGGCAATTACTGGAACTGCTGGGAATCCAAAAGACCCGAACTACGCCATATCACCCTCAAGGTGATGCTCAGCCCGAAAGGTTCAATCGCACACTACTAAATATGCTGGGGACACTGTCAAACACAGAGAAGCAGAGCTGGAGTCGTCACATAGCTACGCTAGTACGGGCATATAACAGTACGGAGAGTGACGCCACTGGATACTCACCGTACCGTCTTATGTTCGGAAGAGAAGCTCGACTGCCGGTTGATTTGGCGTTTGGGCTATCTCTGGACCAGACGTCGGTAGCTTCCCATAGAAATTACATGGATAGACTTCGAAAGAATCTGGCCTCTGCGTTTGAACAGGCCTGTTTGACCTCAGGAAACAGGGAACAAAGATATAAACGGAACTATGACTTGAAAGTTCGGATACAGGATCTACAACCTGGTGATAGGGTTTTGTTGAAGAACTTGGGTGCTGCTGCAAGGCACAAGTTAGCGGATAGATGGAGTTCTCAGGTCTACATTGTCTGCAAGCAACTGCCAGGTCTGCTGGTGTATCAAATCCGGCTGGATGGAAAGGCTGGGCCTCTTAAGAACTGGCACCGGAATCATTTATTACCTTTGAGAGAGGCTGTGAGGATACCAGTTAGGGACGAACTTTCTCTGCCGAATCCGCCTGCTCCACGTTTGACTCCCGTTACTCGGTCTCAGCAGACCAGGGCTATCGAAGAGAGCAAAAGGGACAGTGAGGAAGAAAGTTTTTGTCTGGACTGGATGCGCTCACCATAGCCTGAAGAGGTTATCTCAGTTCCTGAACGGAGGGAAAGTAATTTGAGGCCTGAGGCTCCTGAATTTCAGTTAGAAGTCCCTGAGACTATTGAAATCCCTGTAGTTCCTGAAGCCGAATCTTATGACTACAGCTCTATGCCTTCACTGGAAGGATCATACTCCGAAGAGATGTCTGCTCCAGTGGTAGAAAGAAGAACTGAGCCCGCGCCTATAGTTGTCATGCTGCCCCGCGGCACGCCACCAGCCGGGTCTCTTACCTTGGAGGCAGGCTGGTGCCGAGCGGGTGGCACTGCGGCGCTCCCCACGTTCCAGGTGCGGGCTGGGAGCGTCCCCGGGTCCTGCGCCGCCTCCTGCGGGCTCTGCCGCGTCTGTTCAGGTGGGTCGGTGCGGCCATGCCGTTCCGTCCACCTTGAGCATGGCGGCGAGTGGCGTCTGACGTCACAGGGGCGGGCACATGGGTCTGGGGGGGTGGTGCAACCTCAGGAGGAGGGCCCTCAGTCCCGGTGGACCTGATGGGGAACTGCACCAGACACCTCCAGCTCCATGATTCACTGCCCTCAGAGGAGAGGGTTGATTGGTGGAGTGATCCACATTAGGGAGTGTCTTGACTACTCTGCACCTATATAGAGGTTCCCTGTCAGTACATCGTTGCTTCAGCGTTGTATCACTCCTGCCAGTGTTACTCTTAGAAGCTTTCCCTTATGTTAATTCTGTGTACCAGTACTTGGCTCTATACCCGACCTCTCTTGATTCGCCATTTACCCCTGACCTCGATTGTGAACCTGACTATGTCTCTTGGATATTCCTTTGGTACCGCGATATACAACTTACTACGTAAACTCTGCACCTGGGTCCTCCCATCCCACCGAGCGTCCCTGACAATAGTACTTCCACCTGAAGAGGAACTGATTGAGCCAGAACCAAAACGCTCTGTTTGACTGCCCCAGCGACTCATCTACGACTCACCAGGACATAGCACTGAAGAGGCCGTCACCACAGTGCGAAGGTTGCCCGAAGTGTCTGCTATGTTAGCTGAGGTAGTCCAAAGCATGAGTCAACTTGAGGAAGTGTATCTAACCCATTGTATGCTTGCTGCTGAGCCTGTATATGTTGCCTAATATATGTGGAAAATGTAATGCAACTGTTGTACCTCCTTGGAGAGACCAAAGAGTTCTAGGAGGGGGAGAGTGTAGCGCTGGTTTTAATTCCCTGTCGTTGTAGTACTTGTTTTTGGCCACCGGAGGGAGACAAGCGCAATGTAAGACACTGGACATTGGGACTACATTTTCCAGCATGCTTTGCGGGCGGGAACAGGAAGTGGGTGGGAGAGAGACACTGACATCCGTAGCCTCGTGAAAAGAGCCGGCAGAGCGCGCAGAGGAGTGAGAGGAGCAAGACGCAGAAGAGCCGAGTGTGTTTACGACCAGGCCAGAGCGCAGGTGCAGCCTAGCAGAGCTGGAAATCGGGTTTCCCTCATTATTAACCGAAGACCCAGTGATCCACCGCTAGTAATCTCATACTGATACCTAGTAAGCTGGAGGACCCCGAGTTAGGAGAACCGCAGACGATCTAACAGGGAGTGCAGGCGGTGAGCTGGACATCTTGTGGCCGATACAGAAAAGCAAGACAGCGGATCCGGTGCCCCAGAGAATCCCAGTCAAAATCGAGCGGAGAGACGTCCTAGGTCGAGCGGAGCACAGAGTATCTGGCGGCTGTAAAATACTAAAGAACGCTGCAGTTTGTTCAAAACCTACAGGGCCCCAACGTGACTAGTCGAAGATACCTCATAAATAATTCACTGGCCAGTTGAATATTGTACCCGGGTACCAATATACACACACACATACATTCCTTGGGACATAACCTGTACGGGACTCACACTCCAACCACAAAGGGGGTTAAAAATACTTTTTTTTTCCTTTTCCGCTGCACGTTTCTCGCATTACGAAGTATTGTATTTCTTTTACGCTGCGCGTTTCCCGCATTACGAAGTACTGTAAATATATATACGTATACCGTGTTACTCATTATATGGCAGTTTATTCAGTAAACTATATAATTTATAAAATCCACGACGGTGCTGGAGTATATTTATTCCCTAGTGCGGGGAGACTGACCCGAGGTTCAAATTCAGCGGCTCCTCCGGGAGTGAGCGTAGCGCTTGCTACTACACAATATCGGCTGTGGGATCCAGTGGCAACATCTCTACCCTTCGACCGTCGAGAAGCAAGCCAAATCATATTATACATATTATACATATTATTTATCGTTCTTTCCGTCAGACTCGGCAGATTCATAATATGTCATTATTATATGTATACGTCATGACCTGTCTGTATATTATAACAAAAAATGCAATAAAATATGAATTTTCAATAATTTACAACGTGTAAAGTGTTTTTTTTTCACATTTTCACATGCGAGCAATTGTGGTTATATTTTGTATGGGGTGCGCTTGTTAAAAAAATTAGAGATGGGGTCTCGTTACATTTTTTTTGGGGGAAAATTACACAATTTTTAACAAACGCACCACATACAAAAATCGTTAGTGCAGCATCATTGTTCACATTATAATTGAAATGGGAACAATATTGCTGCATTAACGAACCAAAAAAAAGAAAAAGAAAATTGTTTATTTTTTTTTTATTATTTTTTTTAAAATATTTTTTTATTTTTATTTTTATTTTTAATTATTTTTTTAAACTTTTTTATACTCATGTTTAGTATTGTTGGAACGGCCATGCTCTGGCCGATCCAACAATACCAAACATTAACCCCTAACTGCCACGGATCGGGAGATAGGGGGTTCATTGGAACCCCCTATCTCCACCATTGGTGGCAGTTAGGGGTTAACTCCAAGACTGGCGTCATCGTGCTATGCACGATGACGCCAGTCCTCAGGGGGCATTCCCGGAAGCTTGGCCGACATCCAAGATGTCGGCCAGCTCCGGGAAAGGATCATGAACCGGCGCTTTTCGGCGCCGATTCGTGATCCGGCCCCCATGGGGTTAATGCCAGGTACCATTTGGAAGGGCAGGCTGTGCCCTTCCAAACGGGGCCTGGATTAACCCCCTGCACGCCGCCGATCGGGAGGGAGAGAGGTCCGAAGGACCTCCCCCCTCCCTTTCAGGCGCCTCCTCCGCACATGCGGGGGGGGTCTGAATTAGGTGTCATCGCACCGCCGCGATAACACCTAATTACTCCGGCGGCGGTTCCGGGTACTGGGCTGACATCGAGGATGTCAGCCCGCACCAGGGGGGCCAGCGATCGGCCGGAACCCGGCCGAACGCTGACCCCAAAGAGAGGACGCGCTCAGCGCGTCCACCACATGGAACGTGACATGCGGTTGGACACGCTGAGCTCGTCCATAGCATAGAAGTGGTTAAACCTGTCGAGCTGAAACTTCTAAAATCAGGGCATTTCACTGGAATTTTGATGCAGTTCGGCGTTCTGTGAATAGAAAACACGATTGTCTTCTATGGGGAAATTTTGGTGCTGCTGAATTGCACCGTATCAATCCGCAGTATTTGGCGAATTGACAGCTTAGCGAATAGACGAATTGGTCACAAATTACACCGAACAGTGAAATTCACCATCCGGTGCAATTCAGAGGTTAGTGAATAACCCCTACCAAGTGCAAATTGTTCCGAGGTTGCATAGGAGTACTGTATCGCAAACAAATGAAGAATATTGAGCACTGTGGAACTGGTGTAGAACGTTCAGTGCCAATCCCACATTTTGTGCGTTTTAGTACGGGTTGTTCTCTCCATATCTATAGATCTTCACATTGTTTTAAGGATCCACATGTCTTGGAGAAAAGACAGAAACCTCAAGAAGGAACCCGAAGTTAGAGAGTCATGTAGAGCAGCCATCTCCATTAGGGATGAGCCGAACACTCCCCGAGTTCGGTTCGAAGCCGAACCCGAACTTTCCAAATGTTCAGATCCGAACCCGATCCCGAACTCGAACCCCATACAAGTCAATGGGGCTGAAAATTCGGTTTTTAGAGTGCCCTCCAAGAGGGCATATATGCTAGATATTTGCCATAACAAGTGTATGGGGGTCCGGGTAGTGCCCTGGGGGACAGGAAACAAGGACAAAAAAGTATAAAAAAAACGTTTTTAAAGGGACAGTGAGTTTTCCATGAAATAAGGGTTAAAAATAAAAATGAAAAATTCCTTCAAATATCGTGCCTAGGAGGTCCCCATAACCTGCCCGTGAAGTGGCGGATTTCTAGGATGTATAGAATATGTAAAAAACAAAAAATGACATTTCAAATGACGGTAAATACTTTTCCTTTAATCTATCCATAAACAACTGCTTGGGGCGGCAGTCTGTATGAAAAGAGGAGACATTTTCGGACATGCAGAAAAAGTTTACTGATTTTTTGGCGGTGAAAAGCAGGAGAATGACTGGAGAATGGAAAATTCTAGACCAAATAGCCGATTTGGAAAGTGAGATAAATGGAAGAATTTTTCTGGTTTGGCTATTTTGACCTAGAATTTTCTCTTCAGTCATTCTCTTGAGTTTCAATTTCTCTGAATAACCCTGTCAGGGTTATTCAGAGAGCGGTGAAGAGCAGGAGAATGACTGGAGAATGGAAAATTCTAGGTCAAAATAGCCAAACCAGAAAATTTCTCCCATTTAGGCTAGGGTCAGACTAGCGAATTTTTAACATGCGTTTAGATGCACTTAATCACGGCCACACTAGCAGCAAATGACGGGCAATGACGGCCAATATACGAAGTACGGTCACACGAAAGTCCGGCTGCGCAACGCAAGTGGAAAATTAACGCATTTTTTCAAGAACGCAGAACTGCTAGTACGGACGTACAGAGTGCACTAGCGGCGTGTGTGCGTGATTTGGAGACGTCAGACCCTGCTCATGTCCGGCCAACATAACGTCCAGACACCCAAAGTTTCCTGGTTTGGATCCGTAAAAAATCACGCACAAAAATGCGCATCGTATGACCGTTTTCGCGCATTCTGTGAAAAAATGCGGCAATGCGTTCGGACGCACTTTTTGACGGTCGCTGTGAAAAATACGTTAGTCTGACCCTAGCCTTATCTCACTTTCCAAATCGGCTATTTGGTCCAGATTGTTCTCTTTTCCTGCCAATCTCCTGGTTTTCACCTTTCTCTGAACAACCCTGAAAGAGAGGTGAAAGCCAGGAGAACTGGCAGGAGAAGAGAACAATCTAGACCAAATAGCCAATTTGGAAAGTGAGTTAAATGGGAGAATTTTTCTGGTTTGGCTATTTTGACCTAGAATTTTCACTTCTCCAGTTATTCTCCTGCTTTTCACCGCTCTCTGAATAACCCTGTGAATGTTTAATCCCGAGGTGAAAAATAACATTGCTTAAGGCTGGGGTCAGACGAGCGCAGTTATCACGTCCGTGTTGCCGCACATTTGTACCTCCGTGGCAGCATAGCATTCTGACCAATGGAGCCCCACACACGAAGTACGTCCGCACGGAAGTGCGGATGCATGGCGGACGCAGCAAACGGACGCAGGTTAGGCAAGAACGTAATACTGCTAGAACGGACGTGCGGAGTGCGCCACGTTCACAACGTCCGTGTAGCTTTGTATGTGAGTGATGAAACGACGTCAGATGGACTGCATTTATACATCCAGCATTTTTGACGGACAGAATGTTTTTTCATTTTAATTTATTTTCCCTGCTACATCAGTCAAAAAATACGTCAGTGAAAAAAACGGACTGTTTGGCCACTACCTTGTTGTCAGTCAGTAAGTATGTCCGTACTGCACGGACGCACAGTCCGTACAAAATGCGCTCATCTGACCCTAGCCTTAGATGTTATTTAGAATTTTTTTCAAACACCAGTTAACCACTTGGCTGCTATGGACGCGCTGAGCGCGTCCAGCCAAGTGGTTCTCCTGTGCTATGGACGCGCTGAGCGCGTCCATGCACAGGAGGCAGCAATCCGCCGGATTCCGGCGGATTGCTGCGCCCCCCAGTGTGGGCTGACATCTTGGATGTCAGCCCAGCACTCCGGGACCCCGGTGGAGCAATTAGATGTCATCGCGGCTGAGCGATGACATCTAATTCAGGCGCCCCCCGCATGTGCGGAGGAAGCGCCTGAAAGGGAGGGGGGGAGGTCATTCGGACCTCTCTCCCTCCCGATCGCCGAGGGGCAGAGGGTTAATCCAGGCACCGTTTGGAAGGGCACAGCCTGCCCTTCCAAACGGTGGCTGTGATTAACTACTGGGGAGCCGGATCACGAATCGGCGCTGGAAAGCACCGGATCGTGATCCTCTCCTGGAGCTGGCCGACATCTTGGATGTCGGCCAAGCCTCCAGGAACTCCCCCTGAGGACTGGCGTCATCATGGATAGCACGATGACGCCGGTCCTGGAGTTAACCCCTAGCTGCCACCAATGGTGGAGATAGGGGGTTCCAATGAACCCCCTATCTCCCGATCCGAGGCAGCTAGGGGTTAATGTTCAATATTGTTGGATCGGCCAGAGCATGGCCTTTCCAAGGATACCAAACATGAGCATGAAAAATGTTTTTTAAAAAAAAAAAAAAATTGTTTAAAAAAAAATTCAAAAAAAAATTAACAAGTTTTTTTTGTTTTTGTTTTGTTAATGCAGCAATATTGTTCCCATTTCAATTATACTGTGAACAATAATGCTGCACTAACGATTTTTGTATGCGGTGCGTTTGTTAAAAAAAGCGAAATGTTCCCCAAACAAAAATGTAACGAGACCCCATTTCTAATTTTTTTAACAAGCGCACCCCATACAAAATATAACCGCAAATGATCGCATGTTAAAATGTGAAAAAAAACACTTTACACATAATAAATTATTGAAAATTCAAATTTTATTGCATTTTTGTTATAATATACAGACATGACATAACGTATACATATAATAATGACATATTATCTGCCAAGTCTGCCGGAAAGAACGATATATAATATGTCTGGGTCATATATCAAAATATGGCTACAAAACGTGGTTAAACATGATGAGCGAAAGCGGTAAAAATGACCTCAGCACAGAGGTGTGAAAAGCCTCAGCAGCGAAAGGGTTAAATGCAGCATATTAGGATGTTTTAGGGAAATTAATTCTCAAATCTCAATCAGAAGCAGACACCACCCCACCCTCAGTATGGTGTACAATGTATCAAATTGATTACCAGACTAAAAACACCTGGTGTTATGCCCGTTTGTGAACAGAGGTCATTTAGAGTTGATAATCTTTCCACGTAGTTTTTAATTCAATATCTAATAAACTGTTGCTTAAAATATTCTGCAGTAAAGAGTCTCTTTATTTCTAGATTTTTTAGTATTTTTTTAAGCATTTTCTATACTTTTTTCAAAATTTCTTTTTTTTTTTCGAACTCGAACCGAACACACCCAAAAAGTTCGAAATTCGCGAACTTTCGAACTGCCAAAGTTCGGGTCGAACTCCGAACCTTCCGAACCCAAACAGCTCATCCCTAGTCTCCATCACCAAGCCTGTGGACCTGTTCCCTATTATATATATAGAGCTGCAGAAAATGTTCAGATTCCTCGTTTATCATAAGGATTGACACCTAACGTCCTGTCCTCTCCCAATACAGCAGTTCATTTAATCCAAAAAATACATTTTTAAAGATTTTTCTCATGGCTGGATGCGAAGTGGCTACACATGGGTGGAGAAAAAATGATTTGGAGAAAAATGTGGGTAATCCAGATTAAAATTGGAACATTCCCAGCTATATTAGTACATATGGCATTTACGGGTACGGTCACCCTGGTTTGCTGTATTCCTATGGTGCCCAGGTCAACAGAGCTCTGCTTCTAGAATGTGTCCTCATACTAGACATGTGCAGCGATGAAAAATTTGGCTCGTTTCCATGTGGATTGTTGTGGAATTCAAAAATATTGGATTTGAAAATAATCAGAATCACCCAATTTAGAATGTTGTAAGCTTCTTATATTAGACGCAAAGAGATATTTGAGGAGAATCAAGAAGACTGTGAGAAAGATGAACAATATATTGGGGTTGTAAAAGGTGAGGTGCAGGAGAGGGGCTGTTTGGTAAAAAATTGTCATACCGGCCCCAGGAGCCTGCATGTAGCCACAAAGCCTGCTGTTTACTCTATACCTGCATTCCACTCAGGGGTTAATCACTGTGCCAATTCCTGAGTGGTTGTGCATATAACCTGGACACACCCTTCCTTCCACGCTCTCTCATTGTGTTTCCCCATCCTGTTCATGTGAGGTTCTGTGAGCTGCCTCTTCTTTGTCTGTCAGTATTACCCTTTATCCCTTGTTCTGTGGTATTCCTGTGGTTCAAGTATCCATGGATCCTGTTGCTGGACTTTATACTGCGTAGCCCATTATCCAGTGGGACTGGAGATCTGCCTGAGTTCCAGTCATCTACCTTACCTGAGAAGCACTATCGCCTGGTCCTTGGTGCTATTCCTGTAGACCTGCAGCCTCCTGACTACGTGACCCACTATCCACTGGGGCTTGGAGACTTTATTGGCTGCCTGACATTTGTCCAGTGCTTGTTGTTGTTAAGAACCTTCAATCAAGGTAATGCTACGCAATTGGAGTCATCAGCTTCTGACTGCACAGCCCACCATCCTCTGCTTATTGTATACATTGCCTGTGTATATTGAAACTCCTATATGCAAAGACTGTGTCATTCTGCTGTGCATTCAATATACGTTTATTACCTGCATTTCCACGTCTGCAGTGTCTGCTTACCTGCTCACCCCGAGCACTTGGGAAAATAACCAAATCATAAGGCCCTGCCATGACTCCATTTTGGCACGAGTCTGACAAAAATAGTCCAGACAGCAAAAACTGGAGAAATGGAGACTTGAGAAGGATTAGAAGACAGTGAAGAAAGAATTCTGTTTTGGATTTGCAGATTCATTCTCTCTCAACCAGGAATATTTAAAGGGTGCCGACTGGATGGAGTAGAGGTAACATCACTGCTCTATAACCATGGAGACCCAGGTTCGATTCCGGCCAGAGCACCTCTCCAGCAAGTGTCCTTGGGCGAGACACCTACGGTACATACCTGCTACCACACAATCTTGGCTGTGGAGTCCAGTGGTAACATCTCTACTCTTCAACCTTCAACCGTGGAGAAGCGAGTCAAATCCCGATCAACACATCCCTCAATACAACTGTGGAGAAGCAAGTTTCGACTTCATGAGAAGCGGGTTCAAACCAACCACCAGGTCGCTGCTCTACAATCATGGAAAGACGACTCGATCCCACTCAGAAGATGCCACCAGCGAGTGTCCTTGGGCGAGACACCAAACGATATGGATGCGCCTAACTCACAAAATACTTGTACATCTCATAGATTGTAAGTTCCTTTGGGAACAGGGTCCCCTGAATCAGGTCTTCATCCATGTGTGATATTCCAATGTATCAACCCCTTGTACACCGATCCTGTAAAGCGCTGCGGAATTCTTGGCCCCTATGTAAATAAAGGATAATAATAAATAATAAGGGTTTTTCAGCGAGCACCGAAATTTCGGTGCTCTCTCATTCGGCGCATTTTGGCAAGTTCAGTTCGCTGACCCTGTGGGGAATTCAGCGTTCACCGCAGGGTCCCCAAAGTGCACCGAACGGATCTGGAATGCTGCTGATCAGCCCACTGAACAGATCGCCGAACTGAGCCGCATCCTGCCGAACTGAGCCGCATCCTGCCGAACATAGCCGACAATCTGCCAAACACTGCCGAAAAGATCGCTGAACGCAGCCACAGACCGCCGAACTCAGCCGACAATCTGACGATCCCTGCTGATCAGTTGCCGAACTGGGGGTAAAATAAAAAAAAAAAAATTTAAAAAGGCGTTTAAAAGAATGAATTGCATGGTATTAATAAAAAAAGGTCCTATAAAAAGTGATAAAAAGGTCTGTTACAGAATAAGAAAACACCATTAAAAAAAATGGAAATCGTAAATTTTGCCAATAAAATCCAGAAAAGTGTCTAAAAAAATTCTAAAATATAAATAAATAAAAAGACTTGAGGGGCTGCTTGAGTAGAACCCGGCTGCGTCCAAGGCTTATTTCCTTCTCAAATCACATCGCTAGGTGTCACTGTAATCACGTAATAAATTCTGGTACCCAGAGGATGACCTGGTCCTGTATCCAGGATACGGTATGTACTCGGTGAATAGAAATACAAAAGGGATTATTCAGAGAGAGCTGATCTGGCCCCGAAATTGCACCGAACAGTGAATTTCTCCGTACGGTGACATTTCGGGGCCATTCGGCTATTCAGAGACCAGGCAGTTTGCCAAATTTTGGCGAATTACCAGTAAAATACGGTGCTGTTCGAGGGCAGTGAAATATGGTGCTGTTCGAGGGCAGTGAAATACGGTGCCTGTTCGGCGGCAGTGAAATCCCCCATAGAGAAGCAATGGTTAAACTATTCACATTGAACAGCAGAGAAATGTCAGTGAAATGCCCTGATGTTCAGTGGTTTCATTCGGCAGGTTTAATCAGGCGAATCCCATAGGTTTCAATGTTAAAAATATTCCCATTTTAATTCAATATCTAATAAACCGTTTATTCTTTCAATCTGCAGCAAAAGTCTCTTTATTTATTTATTTTTTAGGATTTTTTAGGCCTTTTTCAGAATTTTTGTCAGGATGTTTTCGTCAAAAAAAAATTCCAATCTTTTTAAATAGTGTTCTTTTTTCTGTAACAGCCCTTTTTATTATTATTCATAAGATCTTATATGTTAATTCCAGACATTTTCTTCTAGTAGTTTTTCTTGCAAACAGCATTTCAAATTTGACACTTTTAATCTTTTGTCTTTTTTTTACCTGTCTGGCAGCTTGTTGGATTTTGTCTGTGGCTGGACGGCGTTGTGCTTGGTGTCTGTGTTTGGCGGCTGTCCGGCTGGTTTGCGGCGGCTGTCCGGCGGCTTTGCGGCAGATGGGTGGTGGCGTTCGGCATCCAATTCACTGCACTTCGGGGACCCTGTGGTGAATGCTGAATTCACCGCAGGGTCATAGAATCGGACTTGCCGAAGTGTGGCGAATCAGAAAACACCGAATTGTTGGTGACATTCCGGTGCTCTCTGAATAACCCTGAAAGTGTTACATTGTATCAGAAACTAGAATTAACGCATCAACGCTTACAGGTCATGTTAGGTCTGTGTACTCGGTCTAGTGCCTTAACGTTAAAGCCCAAAACAAATATGGCGACGACCTTTTCTGGGACAGCTGAACAATGTCAATTTTTATTATTTATTAATGATTTTTTTGCATTTTGTAATATTTGCGTCTGCCGTCTAATAATGAGATATCTAGAGGATTTTAATTTTTTTTCCCCATCACATGAGGTTAGGGGGGGGTTATTTTCTACTTGTGGAGTCATGGCGGCACGCTATAAAGTTTTTGGATTTTTGGAATATTTCAGATAAGGGATGCTCAACCTGTATATCATTTAATTTATGCATTATAATGATCTCCTACATAGAATTATAATTTAATTAAAGCCCAGCAAAACCATATTAATGCTTTGTTCTGCCCGGTGCATCTCACCCATGCCTTTCTTAGATGTAGTGAAGTTTTGCCAGTGTTTGCTGAGGCCCATTGAGATGACATTTGCCGAGTTCCTCTTGTTATCTTTTGCAATGTTTTCTAAAATTTGTCCATGTTTGTATCCATAAATTTTATTATATATTATATATATTATATATTATAATCCGCTACACTTGAAAAAATCTGAGAATATGTAAATTTTTTAATTAAATTTTTTTTATTGTATGTTGTATATTTTGTTTTATTTCTTCTCGCACACATAATGTCATTATTGTGACAGAGAAGAGAATCTGATAATATTAGTCTTTTAATTTTTGCTATATTTTTTTTTATAAATGCCATTATTCTCGCAGTGAAAAAAAATAAGTTTTTAAAGAAACTAAGAGAAAAAAAATACTGAGCATAAAAAGTTTAAAGAGTGCTGGAAATCTTGTGTGTGGAAGTCTTTTTTATTTTTATAATTTTTTGTTTTTCTCCTTTCACACATAATGCCAACATGCTCACAGTGAAGAATATTTTTTTATGTTATTCCGGTTTATTTCACCTCTCATACATAATGCCATTATTGTTGCAGTGAAAATATGAGAATATTATTATTTTTAGTTCTTTTAATTTTTTTCTCCTTTCAAAGGTATTCTTATTCTCACAGCGAAGAAAATGTGAGAATACAATTATTTTAATGTACGTTTTTTTTTTATTTTGTATTATTTCTCCTTTCAAATGTAATGCTGCCATTCCCACAGTACAGAAATGTGAGAATATTATTTTTTTTAATTATTTTTTATTTTATTCTGACTTATTTCACATGTAACGTCATTATACTCACAGTGAAAGAAATTTGACTTTAAAAGAAATTTAAAAATAAAATACTGAGTATAAAAAGTTTACAAAGTCTCAACATTGCTGGAAGTCTTGTGAAATATCTTCTTTTTTAAAAAAATTTTAATTCTTAATTTTTTAATTTTTTAAAAAAATGTGAGAATATTATTTTTTTAATTTATTTTGTATTATTTCTCCTTTAACACATAATCCCATTATTCTCACAGTAAAGAGAATGTTAGAATATTATTTTTTAAATTTAGAATTATTTTATTTTTTTTATTTTAATCTGGATTATTTCTCCTTTTACATGTAAAGCCATTATTTTAACCGTGACGAAAATGTGAGGATATTAATTGTTTTAAATTTTCATATTTTTATTTTATTTTGTATTATTTCTCCATTCACATGTAATGCTTAAGGCTAGGCTCAAACGAAAGCATTTTTACACGCGAACGTAAAAAAGTGCGTCCGAACGAATCAACGTATTTTTTCACGGAATTCGCAAAAACGGTCATACGATGCGCATTTTCGTGCGTGATTTTTCACGGATCCAAACCAGGAAACTTTGGGTGTCTGGACGTTATGTTGGCCGGACATGAGCAGCGTCTGACATCTCCAAATCACACACACACACCGCTAGTGGACGCAGCGCACTCTGTACGTCCGTACTAGCGGTTCTGCGTTCTCGAAAAAATGCGTTCATTTTCCACTTGCATTGCGCGGCCGGACTTTCGTGCGACCGTACTTCGTATATTGGCCGTCATTGCCCGTCATTTGCTGCTAGTGCGGCCGTAATTATGTGCGCCAGAACGCACGTTAAAAGTGCGCTGGTCTGACCCCAGCCTAAATGGGAAGGAAATTAGACTTTAAAAGAAATTTAAAGTGAAGGATATTAGACTTTAAATAAATTTAAAAATATAATACTGAGTATAAAAAGTTTATAAAGTTTCAACATTGCTGGAAATCTTGTGAAATATCTTCTTTTTTTAATTTTTTTAATTCTTAATTTTTTAATTTTTTTTTAAAAAAAAAATGTGAGAATATTATTTTTTTAATTTATTTTTTATTATTTCTCCTTTAATACATAATCCCATTATTCTCACAGTGAAGAGAATGTGAGAATATTATATTTTCAATTTTTAATTATTTACAAAATATATATTTTATTCTGGATTATTTGACCTTTACATGTAAAGCCATTATTTTAACAGTGAAGAAAATGTGAGGATATTAATTGTTTTAACTTTTCATATTTTTATTTTGTATTATTTCTCCATTTACACGTAATGCCAATATTCTCGCAGTGAAGAAAATGAGGCTTTAAAAGAAACTGAAAAAACAAATACTGAATATAAAAAGTTTACAAAGTCTCAACATTTCTTGAAAACATGAGAAATTTCTTCTTTTCATTCTACTCTTGATTAATTTCTCCTTTAACATGTAATGCCATTATTCTCACAGTGAAGGAAACAAGACTACAAAAAAATTGAAAAAGAAATGTTGATTAAAAAAGTTTCAAAAAAAGTCTGAACATTTCTCGAAATCTTGTGAAATATCATTTTTTATTCCATTTAGAAATTCTTAAGTTTTTAAGAAAATGTGAGAATACTAAAAAAATAATTATTTTTTTATTTTGTTTAATTTCTCCTTTTACACATTATTCTCACAGTGAAGAGAATGTGAGAATATTAGTTTTTTAATTTTTAATTATTATACTTATTTTAATATTTTACACATATAAAGCCATTATTTTCACAGTGAAGAAAATGAGGCTTCAAAAGAAATTGGAAAAAAAAAATACTGATCATAAAAAGTTTACAAAGTCTCAACATTTCTTCAAAACTTGAGAAATTTCTTCTTTTCATTCTACTTTTAATTTTGACTTATTTCTCCTTTAACATGTAACGCCATTATTCTCACAGTGAAGGAAATAAGACTACAATTTTTTTTAAAAAAAAAAATCCTGAGTAACAAAGTTTACAAAGTATCAAAATTTCTTGAAATTTTGTGAAATATCTTTTTTTCCCATTTTTTAATTCCTAAATTTTTTTAAGAAAATATGAGAATGCCAAGAAAACTATTTTTTTATTTTGTTTTATTTTTCCTTTCACACAAAATTCTATTATTCTCACAGTGAAGAGAATGTGAGAATATAATTTTTTAAAATTTTTAATTATTTTACTTTTTTTTAGATTTTACACATATAATCCCATTATTCTCACAGTGAAGAGAATGTGAGAATATTATTTTTTTAAAATTTTTAATTATTTAACTTTTTTAATATTTTACACATATAAAGTGTAAAAAACGTTTACAAAGTCTCAACATTTCTCGAAATCTTGTGAAATTTCCTTTTTTTTTCTTACTACTAACCAACACACACCTTCAAAAAAAAAAAAAAGAGTAATTGCCTGGTTGCGCCGTGGTGCCCTCTGGCAATGCATTCACAATGGCTGTTTAAGGGATTATGCGGATCCAGGCTTGTCCTGAATTGAAAGGCGCAGTCTGTCAGCTCAAGGCAGGAAGAGAGCGTAATCACAAACCGTAACAACTTCAAGGCCTGATCAGTGCCAGGTGCAGGTACAGCGTCGTTAACCCTTTCAGTGCCCCATGGGCGCTCAGGGTCGCTGTCACAATACACAGGCACGGTGCATGGGAAAGCCTCACCTGATCCGTCATCCAAAGATTACGTTTCAAAAGTTTCATTTGCTAAAAACCAATTTCCAGACATATTTTGTGCTGGTGTTCGGGAAATAAATTGGAAATCACATGTTATTTTATAGTCATTTTTTCCCTTCATTTAATTAAGAGTCAGAGTCGGCCTCGAAGTGTCCAGTGAGATGAGTGAAATTAGCAGGAACTATGTGAAATGACGTCTCACGACATCCCGTGCTGCCGGACATGCAACGGCGCATGCGCAGTGCTCAAATGTTGTGCACTATGATTCAAAAAATATATATATACATAGAACGTTCCTGGTAAAATTCTGCCTTATGGTCTATCTATCTATCTATCTATCTATCTATCTATCTATCTATCTATCTATCTATCTATCTATCCCATATCTATCTATCTATCTATCTATCCCATATCTATCTATCTATCTATCTATCTATCTATCTATCCCATATCTATCTATCTATCTAGCCCATATCTATCTATCTATCTCATATCTATCTCATATCTATCTATCTATCTATCCCATATCTATCTATCTATCTATCTATCTATCTATCTATCCCATATCTATCTATCTATCTATCTATCTATCTATCCCATATCTATCTATCTATCTAGCCCATATCTATCTATCTATCTCATATCTATCTCATATCTATCTATCTATCTATCCCATATCTATCTATCCCATATCTATCTATCTATCTATCCCATATCTATCTATCTATCTATCTATCTATCCCATATCTATCTATCTATCTATCTATCTATCTATCTATCTATCTATCTATCTATCTATCTATCCCATATCTATCTATCTATCTAGCCCATATCTATCTATCTATCTCATATCTATCTCATATCTATCTATCTATCTATCCCATATCTATCTATCTATCTATCTATCTATCTATCTATCTTATCTATCTATCTATCTATCTATCTATTATCTATCTATCTATCTATCTATCTATCTATCTCATATCTATCCCATATCTATCTATCCATATCTATCTATCTATCTATCCCATATCTATCTATCTATCTATCTATCCCATATCTATCTATCCCATATCTATCTATCTATCTATCTATCTATCTATCTATCTATCTATCTATCTATCCCATATCTATCTATCCCATATCTATCTATCTATGAGTGACAGACAACAGAGGGTTGTGGTAAATGGAGTTTATTCGGTGCAAGGTCTTGTTACCAGTGGGGTACCTCAGGGGTCAGTACTTGGACCCATTCTCTTTAATATTTATATTAGTGATATTGCAGAAGGTATTAATGAAAAGTATGTCTTTTTTCTGATGACACAAAGATTTGCCAACAGGGTTGACGTTCCTGGAGGGATCAGCCAAATGACAAATGATTTAGGTAAACTAAAAAAATGGTCGGAGTTGTGGCAATTGAGTTTTAATGTGGATAAGTTCAAGATAATGCACCTGGGACGTAAAAACCCAAGGGCTGAATATAGAATATATGATACAGTCCTAACCTCAACATCTGAGGAAAGGGATTTAGGGGTATTATTTCAGAGGATCTAAAGGTAAGTAGTCAATGTAATAGAGCAGCAGGAAATGCTGGCAGAATGCTTGGTTGTGTAGGGAGAGGTATTAGCAGTAGGAAAAGGGAAGTGCTCATGCCACTGTACAGAGCACTGGTGAGACCTCACTTGGAGTACTGTGTGCAGTACTGGAGACCGTATCTCCAGAAGGATATAGACATCTTAGAGAGAGTTCAGAGAAGGGCTACTAAAATGGTGTACGGCTTGAAGGAGAAAAGTTACCAGGAAAGGCTTAATGATCTTAACATGTACAGCTTGGAAAAAGACGAGACAGAGGAGATATGATAGAAACATTTAAATACGTAAAGGGAATCCACAAGGTAGAGGAAGGGAGTATATTTAAAAGGAAACAAAGTAGCAAAACAAGAGGACATAGTCTTAGATTAGAGGGGCAAAGGTTTAAAAGTAACATCAGGAAGCATTATTTTACTGAGAGGGTGGTGGATACATGGAACAGTCTTCCAGTTGAAGTGGTAGAGGCCAAAACAGTAATTGAATTTAAGCAGGCATGGGATAGGCATAAGGCTATCCTAAACAAAAGATAAATCCAGGTTAAGTATCCATGTAATTGGGCAGACTAGATGGGCCGAAAGGTTCTTATCTGCCGACATTTTTCTATGTTTCTATGTTTCTATCTATCTATCCCATATCTATCTATCTATCTATCTATCTATCTATCTATCTATCTATCTATCTATCTATCTCATACCTATCTATCTATCGATCTATCTATCTACAGTGGCAAGAAAAAGTATGTGAACCCTTTGGGATTACGTGGAGTTTTCCATGAATTGGTCATAAAATGTGCTCTGATCTTCTTCTAAGTCACAACAATTTGAAAAACACAGTCTGCTTAAAATAATACAGCACAAACATTATATGTTTTCATGTGTTTATTGAACATAACATGTAAACATTCACAGTGCAGGGTGGAAAAAGTATGTGAACCCCTTGCCTAATGACTTCTCCAAGAGCTAATTGGAGCCAGGAGTGAGCCAACCTTGAGTCCAATCAGTGTGATATTATTGGATGTGTTGCTGAAAGCTGTCCTGCCCTTTAAAAACACACACCAGTTTTGGGTTTACTGGTTTCAAGAAGCACTGCCTGATGTGAACCATGCCTCGCAGAAAAGAGCTCTCAGAAGACCTACGATCAAGAATTGTTGACTTGCATGAAGCTGGAAAGGGTTACAAAAGTATCTCCAAAAGCCTTGATGTTCATGTGTCCACGGTACGACAGACTGTCTACAAATGGAGAAAGTTCAGCACTGTTGCTACTCTCCCTAGGCGTGGTCGTCCTGTAAAGATGACTGCAAGAGCACAGCGCAGAATGCTTAATGAGGTAAAGATATTTTTTTTAAAATATTTTTTTATTTTTATTTTAATTTTTTTTTAAAAAACTTTTTTCATAGTCATGTTTTATATCGTTGGAACGGCCATGCTCTGGCCGATCCAGCAGTACCAAACTTTAACCCCTAGCTACCACGGATCGGGAGATAGGGGGTTCATTGGAACCCCCTATCTCCACCATTGGTGGCAGCTAGGGGTTAACTCCAGGACTGGCGTCATCATGCTATGCACGATGACGCCAGTCCTCAGGGGGAGTTCCTGGAGGCTTGGCCGACATCCAAGATGTTTGCCAGCTCCGGGAAAGGATCACGAACCGGCGCTTTTCAGCACCGATTCGTGATCCGGCTCCCCAGGGGTTAATGACAGCCACCGTTTGGAAGGGCAAGCTGTGCCCTTCCAAGCGGTGCCTGTATTAACTCCCTGCTCCCCGGCGATCGGGAGGGAGAGAGGTCCAAAGGACCTCCCCCCTCCCTTTCAGGCGCCTCCTCCGCACACGCGGGGGGGCGCCTGAAATAGATGTCATCGAGCCGCAGCGATGACATCTATTGTGCCCGCGGCGGTCCCGGATTGACGGGCTAACATCCAAGATGTCAGCCCGCACCGGGGGGCACAGCGATCGGCCGGAATCCGGCCGATCGCAGGCTGCTTCGGGAGGACGCGCTCAGCGCGTCTTCCGCAGCCAACCCTTCCTGCGGCAGGACGCGCTGAGGACGCGTCTGCCGCAGCAAAGTGGTTAAAAACCACTGTATTCTAGTGCATTGAACTATTGCTGCCAGCAGAGGGAGACAGAGACATTGTTAGACTATGCTGGACAAAACTGAACTTCATGTACCATCATCCTTTGCGTGAGGACAGGAAGGGGTACAGGAAGAGGAAAGGGATCAGCAGCCTCGTGCAAGGCAGAAGCAGAGTGAGTGGAGCAGTGAAAGGTGGAGGACGCACGTTAGAGCTGTCAGGGATCGCAACCAGGCCGGAGTACAGACGCTGTCTTACGGGTGCTGGAGATCGGGACAGTAATCGCGTTGAGACCTACCTGCGCAGCGCTGAGTGGTCTGGAGGAAAAAGCTAGTTCCAGCAGGACCTCGTGTTAGGAGGCTGCGCTGATCGATTGGGAGTGCAGGCAGCGGATCGGTGTTCCAGTTGCGGAGATTTGGCAAGCTGAGAGCAGATTCAGCAGCACGGAGTCCCAGTACACAGCGGAGAAGCTCTTGCGGCCGAGGTATCGAGAGCTGGACAGTTTCGTTCATCGGATTGGTGAGAGGCCTCCAGGCCGCAGTTCCAATACAGAAACGCACGCTGCAATATTGTTTAAATTCACAGGGCCCCAACGGTGACTAGTCGAAAATTGTTTAGTTTCATTCACTGGCCAGTTGAACACAGTACCCGGGTACCCGGGACAACACAGATACATATTTTTGAGCTATTATTTACGGGACTTACACTCCAGAACTGAGGGGGTTAACACTTTCTTTTACCGCCGCATGTTTTTCCCGCGTTACGAATTCTTGTCATTCAAATACCGTATATGCGTAATATATGCTGCTTTATTGGGATCAGTAAAGAATATAATATATAAAAATCCACAACAGTGTTGGTGTATAGTTATTTCCTAGTGCGGTGAGACTAACCCGAGGTTTATTCAGCGGCTCCTCCAGGAGTGAGCGCTACACATTTATCAGAGGTCTATGGAGATCATCACTTTAAACCCCTCGCAGTACATTCCCCGGCAGAACTCGCTGAATGGAAGATAACCACAGGTCACTCATTATATGGAAGAATAACAGGGATTCAGCTTTATTCATACTATTATGCTTTGATTTGCAGCAACTTCATCCACCGGTGTTGGATTTCACTTCTCCATGTGGTGGATTTTCACTGGATCGTCGAAGTACACCATAATTGCAAACACTGTGATTTATTTACCATTTGCAAGTACGGTGATTAAACAGTGTCGGCTATGAATAATCACAGTGTGTATGTATGGTGTGTTTTGTGCTTTTCTCCCTAATGTGCCCTTACTCAGCATCATATATGATTTAACCTTATAGGCTTCTCTTGCACATAATGTGGCCTGAATCTACAAGCTTTGCAAAGTGTAATTTTAGGGGTTCCTTCACATATTTTGGTTGTACGGGTGTCTTTTAGGGGTTCCTCCATATATTCCGGTTTGTGTGGGTGACTTTTTAGGTGCTCCTCCATATATTCAGGGTGTGCGGGTGTCTTTTTAGGGGTTCCTCCATATACTCAGGGTGTGCGGGTGTGTTTTTAGGGGTTCCTCCATATATTCAGGGTGTGTGGGTGTCTTTTTAGGGGCTCCTCCATATATTCAGGGTGTGCGGGTGTGTTTTTAGGGGTTCCTCCATATACTCAGGGTGTGTGGGTGTATTTTTAGGGGTTCCTCCATATATTCAGGGTGTGTGGGTGTCTTTTTAGGGGCTCTCTATATATTCAGGGTGTGCGGGTGTGTTTTTAGGGGTTCCTCCATATATTCAGGGTGTGTGGGTGTCTTTTTAGGGGCTCCTCCATATATTCAGGGTGTGTGGGTGTCTTTTTAGGGGCTCCTCCATATATTCAGGGTGTGTGGGTGTCTTTTTAGGGGCTCCTCTATATATTCAGAGTGCGGGTGTCGTTTTAGGGCTCCTCCATATATTCAGGGTGTGTGGGTGTCTTTTTAGGGGCTCCTCTATATATTCAGAGTGCGGGTGTCGTTTTAGGGGTTCCTCCACATATTCAGGGTGTGTGGGTGTCTTTTTAGGGGCTCATCCATATATTCAGGGTGCGCATTTTTTTAGGGGCTCCTCCATATATTCAGGGTGTGTGGGTGTCTTTTTAGGGGTTCCTCAATATATTCAGGGTGTGCAGGTATCGTTTTAGGGGTTGCTCCATATATTCAGGGTGTGTGGGTGTCTTTTAAGAGGTTCCTCCATATATTCAGGGTGTGTGGGTGTCTTATTAGGGGCTCATCGATATATATTTAGTGTGTTTAGGTGTCTTTTTAGGGGCTCCTCCATATATTCAGGGTGTGCGGGTGTGTTTTTAGGGGTTCCTCCATATACTCAGGGTGTGTGGGTGTATTTTTAGGGGTTCCTCCATATATTCAGGGTGTGTGGGTGTCTTTTTAGGGGCTCTCTATATATTCAGGGTGTGCGGGTGTGTTTTTAGGGGTTCCTCCATATATTCAGGGTGTGTGGGTGTCTTTTTAGGGGCTCCTCCATATATTCAGAGTGTGTGGGTGTCTTTTTAGGGGCTCCTCCATATATTCAGGGTGTGTGGGTGTCTTTTTAGGGGCTCCTCTATATATTCAGAGTGCGGGTGTCGTTTTAGGGCTCCTCCATATATTCAGGGTGTGTGGGTGTCTTTTTAGGGGCTCCTCTATATATTCAGAGTGCGGGTGTCGTTTTAGGGGTTCCTCCACATATTCAGGGTGTGTGGGTGTCTTTTTAGGGGCTCATCCATATATTCAGGGTGCGCATTTTTTTAGGGGCTCCTCCATATATTCAGGGTGTGTGGGTGTCTTTTTAGGGGTCCTCCATATATTCAGGGTGTGCAGGTATCGTTTTAGGGGTTGCTCCATATATTCAGGGTGTGTGGTGTCTTTTAAGAGGTTCCTCCATATATTCAGGGTGTGTGGGTGTCTTTTAGGGGCTCATCGATATATATTTAGTGTGTTTAGGTGTCTTTTTAGGGGCTACTCCATTTATTCAGGGTGTGCGGGTGTCTTTTTAGGGGCTCCTCCATATATTCAGGGTGTGCTGGTGTCTTTTTAGGGGCTCCTCCATATATTCAGAGTGTGTGGGTGTCTTTTTAGGGGCTCTTCCATATATTCAGGGTGTGTGGGTGTCTTTTTAGGGGCTCCTCTATATATTCAGGGTGTGCGGGTGTCATTTTAGGGGTTCCTCTATATATTCAGGGTGTGTGGGTGTCTTTTTAGGGGCTCCTCTATGTATTCAGGGTGTGTGGGTGTCTTTTTAGGGGCTCCTCCATATATTCAGGGTATGCATTGTCTTTTTAGGGGCTCCTCCATATATTCAGGGGGTGTGGGTGTCTTTTTAGGGGTTCCTCCATATATTCAGGGTGTGTGGGTGTCTTTTAGGGGCTCCTCCATATATTCAGGGTGTGCGGGTGTCTTCTTAGGGGCTCCTCCCTGTATTCAGGGTGTGTGGGTGTCTTTTTAGGGGCTCCTCCATATATTCAGGGTGTGCGGGTGTCTTTTTAGGGGTTCCTCCATATATTCAGGGTGTGCGGGTGTCTTTTAGGGGCTCCTCCATATATTCAGGGTGTGCGGGTGTCTTTTTAGGGGCTCCACCATATATTCAGGGTGTCTGGGTGTCTTTTTAGGGGTTCCTCCATATATTCAGGGTGTGTGGGTGTCTTTTTAGGGGCTCCTCCATATATTCAGGGTGTGTGGGTGTCTTTTTAGGGGCTCCTCCATATATTCAGGGTGTGTGGGTGTCTTTTTAGGGGCTCCTCCATATATTCAGGGTGTGTGGGTGTCTTTTTAGGGGTTCCTCCATATATTCAGGGTGTGCGGGTGTATTTTTAGGGGCTCCTCCATATATTCAGGGTGTGCGGGTGTCTTTTTAGGGGCTCCTCCATATATTCAGGGTGTGCGGGTGTCTTTTTAGGGGCTCCTCCATATATTCAGGGTGTGCGGGTGTCTTTTTAGGGGCTCCTCTCTATATATTCTGGGTGTGCACTGTGCAGGTGTATAACAGAGCCGCAAAGCAACAAATCTCCTAGCATTGAGTCTGTCAACTCTAATAAATGCTCTTAGAAATCGTTCGCTGTAAATAAGATACTTTGCTCTTGTTCTAAATAATCTTTGTATTGATATAAATGGTCCTGATTGGTCGTGACATCATCTAAAAAGTCTATGAATAGAAACATAGAAACATAGAAAAATGTCGGCAGATAAGAACCTTCGGCCCATCTAGTCGCCCAATTACATGGATACTTTACCTGGATTTATCTTTTGTTTAGGATAGCCTTATGCCTATCCCATGCTTGCTTAAATTCAATTACTGTTTTGGCCTCTACCACTTCTACTGGAAGGCTGTTCCATGTATCCACCACCCTCTCAGCTTGATCCCTGGCTCTGCATGTCACAGGTTATGCTGTTATACGGTTATACTGTTAGCCTGCCATAGGTATGTGTACATGCCCTGAAACTCAAAATTAATTCAACTGGCGGATCCAGAAGAGGAATAATATTACTGTTTAAAGAGCCAGGCAGTCATTTTTTACTATTTTTGGTGGTTTTATAATTTTTTACATGGGAATCTATACCAATTGCAGTTGGCAGCAGTAGCCAGCCATCTAGTGGTCATATTTCAGAATGCAACACTGGTAACTGGACATGCGCAAAGAAGACACAGAAAGCAATTAGAAAGTAATAAACACATTATTAAATATTCAACGCATGGTATGTAATTATATAAGCACAGGGGTGTAAGAAACATTATGCAAAGGCCATAAACACATTAATGATTAAGGTACAACTTATCCGCACAGACAGGTTTCCTCTAACATAATGTGACTGTCAGAATAACTCCTATCGGCTGGGTATATATCACATAATCCTCACCCCCAGGGAACCGAACAAGCACGTTTTGTGAAATGAGACGCACAGGGAACGTGGAAAATAAGCTTAAAATTAACAAAAGATGCTTTATATAGCAAAGTATTCATTTATAAGAGAGGAAACAAAAGTATAAAAACAAGACATGATAACTTTGAGTAATTTCTGGGGTATTATGGAATGCATGGTATGGTAATACATGATGCGGTGGTTTTGTCCAACTTATTGTGTCAATACAATTTCAATTCTTCTCCGTTCCTTTGAAAACCAACCACGGGCAGCATTTACACATCAGGCCGATTATCGGGTTAATACCGTTTCATATGTGCACACGACGAGTTCATTTTGTTATGTACAGTAGTTTATTTTACCATGACACGTCTACAATGTAACTTTGGCAGAAAATGATTGATGTATAAAACAGAGAATATAATATGAAGTTAAAAAACTAAACAAAACACAGATCGACATAAATAAACTCCCATAAAAATGAATGAAGGTGACCTCAAACAGTCGAACAGATTGCCGAGCGAAACGCGTTGTCAATGTGTGTGAGTCTTTTTCTGGTCACAGGTATGGAAGTAAGACTTCTGAAAGGCCTCATTTACTTAGAAGCAGCACGGGGGGTTCAGGTGCTCTTTTGTATCTGTCAAGATCCAGGGGAATGTAAGAAGCGATATATATTTAGGAAATAGCACAAGATACAATGTATGAGTCAACATTCTGAGGTTCCACATTTCACCCTTCTTTATGGGAAGCTGTTTATGTCTTAACGATGTCTACAAGTTGTGTTTTCTACAGCAGCACGTTCATTATGTCAATGTACAGAACCCTTTATTGCAACAGTTTCCCTTTGTTATCCTATTTTTAGTTGGTGACGTTTAATATCATTTGATTGTTCTATTATGTGACAAAATATGTACCCCAAGATCAGCTGCACATTCATGGGTAAATGTTTCATGGCAGCAGCTGTTGGGTTTCCTCACTCGTGGGTTAAACGAGGTGTAGTCCAAGGTAGAAGATAAAGGGGGGGGAGAAGGAAGCACATTGTTTCCTTCAATTTTCTAAAAAATAAAATTGTTACTTTCGCGACAAGTCGCTACTAGAGAAAAGTAACACAAGGTAAGGATTTATCCCACAAAAAAAAATTAAATCATTAAAACATGAAACTGAGGTTATAAAAATAATATTATTGTTATTTAAAAAATAATATAATAAAAAAAATTCCCATACTCATTAACCCTTTGCCTCCTGGAGAGATTATACATGCATCGGTATCTAAGGCAAAGGGGAGGTTTAATTAAATGACACAAATACTGATTGCCTTTTGATCTTAGAAATCAGCGTGCGATAAAAACGTACACGAAAATAAAGTCAGCTGATTGGGTAACTAAGCTTGCCCTGGGATATGTTATTAATGTCATATCCGGCAAACCCCTATACTCGTTTAATAAATGACGGTGGAATGGACAGGAGACGTGGAAATGCCACCCCGGGCAGCTGAGCTAGTGATCGTGTTTTAATATGTGCGTCTGTATACTCAGGACTTCGGATTGAATGGAAAGCAGTGGTAATGGATTGTATCCCCGATGTCCCCCGGTGATTTTGGGGGCAGTTGGGGCAGAGATTTGAACACAGACCTCACCTGAAGTATTCAGATAGGACCCTTTAAGCAGCATATGTTGTTACATTGTTGCCATTGGGCTCAGAACTTGACCCAGCCTGTAGGTCCAACTCTGGAAGTTGGGTGGGTTCATGAACTATTTGGGCTAATGGAGACATCCTTAATAAAACCTCCCATGCCGGAAGACGCGTAGATCAGAGATAGCGTATCATTGGCCCTCCAGCTGCAGAAAACCCACACTCCCATTACATTGAGGCTAAACTGCAGCTCTAGGAGCAATGGACACCTACCTCTGAGCCAGTGGACACCTATCTCCGGCCCAGCGACCTCTGTTAGCTCTGACATTGGAGGGATTTACAAGCAGTCACTCTCTTATTGCAACTCAACGCTCATACATCCACCAGCCCACTTTCAAGACCATAACGTTTTTCTCATTTATATACAACATGGACATTGTGGTATCAGTCGGCAGAGGGCAGGTCGGGGTGGCCTGGTGCGCGTCTGGCTTCAATCACGGAGCGCGGACAGAGTGTGGCTTGCGGTCTTCTTCAGCAACGGGGTAGTATAAGTGACAGTCGGGGTCGCCTCTGACTGTGGGCGAGCCTGGAAGGGATTTGCCGGTGCTGGGATTGACGCACCAACATTCTCCACGTTGACCGTTCAAGGACATCTTGCACTACGGGGATAAAAAGAGGCGATGTAATGTTAGAGGATAGAAAGACAGGAATATGAGGTCACTTCAGAACGGCACAAATGAATAAGAGGTCCTCAGAGTCAAAGAAAGGAGATTTCACCTACAACAGAACATAATAATAAATGTGCATTTCTCTGCCCGCAAGGTTCTGGTGCAGTAGATTGCGTAAAAAAACAAGGGCTTTATTCCAACTAGACATGTGCGATTCGGTTCGGACCTATTCGAATTGCCAGTGTCCAAACCTAATCGATTTCCGGGAAAAAAAATATATGCCTATCCAAATTTTTCCAATTACAATCGGCCAGTTCTAAATATTGTTTGCTTTTATGCTTTTGTTTCCTCTGTTAAAAATAAGTTCTTTGCTATTTTGCGTGACTTTGTGCAAGATAAGGGACGCCATCTAGAGTGCAGAACCTTTCATCCCAGCAAGACTTCTTTAAATGATATAGGAATAGATAGAAAAAAATTTAAATGAGGAAATTCACATTTATAGCTGAATAACAATGATTAATTTTGAAAATATGCTAATTAATTCTACAAGTCGGTGTTATCTCTGCATCCCATGCTTCAGACAAATGATACGCCCCCAGCTGTGGTTGCATTACAGCTCCCATAATCTTCTGCCATGGTCACAGTTAAAGGAGAATAATCAGTGGCGACTCTAGGAACAATATTTAGGGGGGCAAAGAAGATACCGCAGTCAAAACTGGGGGGGCACTAATAATTTTCACCACTAAATCATATCACTGAATAAAACTAAGTGTCCTGTCACCTGGTGTGAACTAAAACACCATCGCTAAAGGAAAAGTTAAGCGCGAGTCGCTAAAACTTAGTGCCTGATGACCTACTAACAGATCACCTTGTCCACGGTAGTCCATGAACAAGGTCGTTTGGCGCATGCTAGGAAAACTCTAAGACCCGGGCTGAGACCCAGCGCTAATGCAGTTGTGTACAGGATAGAACATTTTTTTTTCCCAGAGCAGAGTGCCGGGCCATACCTACCCCTGCCCTCACAAGCTTGAATATGAACACATCCAGTGAATAACCTCACACCCCGCATTATTAAAATACTCCAAGGTGGACATATCATCCATGTCTTGATGCACACATATATTAAAGCTGATGGGCATTGCATGATAAATGCCACCCAACACCATGTAGAATCATTACACTGCATTTAATAGATCCAAAAGGAAGGCCAGGTGAGCCACAATTAGCTTCCCTGCTGCAGCATATAAAGAACACATTTCAGGGCAAGACTTATGTGTCCCTTTAAACTTGGTCCACACGGTCACCCTAATAATCACCCGCTTACATACTATGAATATCCCCCAGCATAAAATGTTTAAAATTAAGCAATATATTAGAATTAGGATATATGTGGATAAAGGATACATTTATAATCGAGCCGACTGCAACAGCAACGACAATGCGGACCAGATCCATTACTATGGTGTATGGGGCCAAGAGAACACCTGTGCTGCATTCCTCTCAATTGCCTGTTAATTTTGGGCCAGGATCTGGTTTTTCAGTTTTTTTGGAGCTAGCACCAGGGTTGAGCAGTAGGTAAAATGTTGCAATTAGCTTACCTCAAAAAAGTTGCGTTGGCACCAAGTGATCTGTTAGCTGCAAAAGCGCTAGAGATCTCTTGCGCTAGCCATGTTAAGTAAAGGACGCGGAAAGTACAGTAAGCTCGCGCTACAAATCACTAATAGCGCCGCTAAGAGATTTTTCCTGTTTGTAGAAAGAGGCAAACGATCTGTTGGTCCGGCGCTTGACTCGTTTAACCTGGCACTAACGCAAAACCAATGCCGACGCAAGGGTTAACCCACACCAGGTAATAGTGCCCTAAATAAGTATATATATAAATAAGATTCCAAAACCCATGATTAATGTGATGCAATGATACCTTGTTATTGTACGAACATGATACTTAAATTCAATATTTTATTTGCTGCAATTCGGCAGTTTTCGCTGAATGTCTGATAGCTGCTTCAGCGACTCCACATTTAGCAAATTACAGGGACCATTCACTAAATAGGGAATTCACTATATTTTTGGCAAAATGAATTCCCCAAAATGTGACGAAAAGCAGAGGATCTAAAGATGAATAGACCATTTAGATTCTAGCTTCCATAGTAACCCCTAAAATGCCATAAACTCAGGGAAATACAATAAAAATAATAAACAATGTGGCATTTAGCCACCCCTTAACCCCTAATATGCCATTAATCAAGGTAAAACATGAAATGAATACACTGTGAGGCATGTAGCCTACCCATTAACCCCTACAATGCTATTAATCAAGGAAAAAATGAAATGTATACTGTTAGGGATGAAGCCTACCCATTAACCCTTAATATACAACTAAACCAAGGCAACAACTAACGTAATACACAATGTAATGTATAGTCTGAACATTAACCACTTCACTGCTGAGCCATTTCAACCCTGTGAAAATGTTTAAGTTTAAGTGCCTGTTATTATTTAATGTTTTATGACTTTTACTTCAAACTGAATATGGCCATGTTGGGTATCATTGGAAAGGCCAGAATCTGCCCTAACCAACGACACCTAGATCGTCCATATACGATCCATGGGGACGGAGATAAAGCGGTCCGAATAAGTGAAGGAAGCTTAATGCTGATTTTTGGTGGGGGGGCACATGGGGGGGCAAGGAATAACCTAGGGGGGGCAATTGCCCCCCCTTGCCCCCCTGTAGAGTCGCCTATGAGAATAATTATGGGGGATGGGAGTTAAACGTCAATGGCAGCTGGAGGTCACAATTAGATAATCCTGTTAAATGTAGTTAATTATGAAAATCTAAGATGTAGATCAATGAATGTGATTGTTACAAGTGCAAGATCTCTGGGTGCTGCGCAGCCACACTCTTATTTTTGCCCTGTTGGGTTGTATGGACACAATACCAGTGACTCATACAAACACTGAGAGGATCATTCACTAAGCTCCGAAATGGTTTTATACAGACGAATCTAATAGGTTTTAACGTAATATGTTTCTAATAAAAAAAAAATATTATTTTTTTTTTTTCTACAAAATTTTTTATTTTTTTATTTTTAAAACAGCTTTTGTATTTTTTTTTAAGACAGTTTTTCTTTCTTTACAGACCTTTTATTATTTTTAAAAGGACCTTATTTTTACTACATTTCTATTGATTTAACCTCCTATTAGGTGAATAGGAGACTTCCCATTTTTTTTTCAGTTTTGTGGAATTCACCGAGGCCAATTTGCCCCTTTTCGCCAACGTTTTGTACCAGCTGGATGGAGTAGAGGTAACATCACTGCTCTATAACCGTGGAGGCCCAGGTTGGAATCTCGGCCAGAGCACATCTCCAGTAAGTGCCCTTGGGCAAGACAACCAATGGTACACACTCGCCTAACATACAATATCAGCTGTGGAGTCCAGTGGTAACGTCTCTGCTCTTCAACTGTGGAGAAGCAAGTCAAAATCCCGTTCAGCACATCCCTCCAATACAACTGTAGAAAAGCAAGTCTCGACTTTACAACAAGCGGGTTCAACCAAAGCCACCAGGTCGCTGCTCTACAATCATGGAAAGGCGACTCGATCCCACTCAGAAGACACCACCAGCGAGTGCCCTTGGGCAAAACACCCAACGATATGGATGCGCCGACCTCACAAAATACTTGTACTTCTCATAGATTGTAAGTTCCGTTGGGAACAGGATCCCCTGAATCAGGTCTTCATCCATGTGTGGTATTCTAATGTATTAACCCCTTGTACACTGGTCTTGTAAAGCGCTGCCGAATATGTGCCGCTATATAAATAAAAATAATAATGTCCAATAACTTCTTCGGCAAAATACATTGAACATTCAGTGAATAGTGAAGGCACCGAATTTTCGATTAAATGGAATCCCCGAAATAAAAAGCTCCGAATCTGTACTGAATTTCTTTGCTTTGTGAATAACCCTCTGAGTGTCATTGTTATTCTACCTTTCATATGTTAAATCTGTTTTAGTCGTAGGATTGATGCATTTTCGCCTTTGGTCTCTCTTTCCACATGAAACGCAGAAAAAAAGCATTCACTTCTCTTCTGCTACTTATCTAAGGAGACCTTTTCTCACCCCCCTCAGGTCTCTTCAGCTCAACTGCTCCATAAAACAATGAACTTCCAAACCCTCCTGTAATGATCCTCCACTTAATCCAACCTCCCACTTTACACCTAATCCTCTTTCACATTACTCTGCAGAGCAAAACTCTTTATCTGTCTGAAAGCATCGCTAACAACCCCTGATCTCCCGGCTAATTCCCGCATTGTTCAGAAAAATAAATATTTACTGTAATACTCCTTAAAAAGTAACCAACCATCAACCAAAACCTGCTTCCAATTGTGTCAACTGCATAATAACACCAAACAGCCACCTCAAACATTACACAAATGCACACACTGCACATCGCTGTGAGTTTTATTGCTGTGGAGCTCTGTGATACGCTCATACATACTGCACATGGCTGTGAGTTGTATTGCTGTGGAGCTCTGTGATACGCTCATACACACTATACATTGCTGTGAGTTTTATTGCTGTGGAGCTCTGTGATACGCTCATACACACTGTACATTTCTGTGAGTTTTATTGCTGTGGAGCTCTGTGATACGCTCATACACACTGCACATCGCTGTGAGTTTTATTGCTGTGGAGCTCTCTGATATACTCATACACATCGCATATTACTGTGAGTTTTATTGCTGTGGAGCTCTGTGATACACTCATACACACTGCACATCGCTGTGAGTTTTATTGCTGTGGAGCTCTGTGATACGCTCATACATACTGCACATTGCTGTGAGTTTTATTGCTGTGGAGCTCTGTGATACGCTCATACACACTGTACATTTCTGTGAGTTTTATTGCTGTGGAGCTCTGTGATACGCTCATACACATTGCACATTACTGTGAGTTTTATTGCTGTGGAGCTCTGTGATACACTCATACACACTGTACATTACTGTGAGTTTTATTGCTGTGGAGTTCTGTGATACACTCATACACATCACACATTACTGTGAGTTTTATTGCTGTGGAGCTCTGTGAAACACTCATACACACTGCACATTACTGTGAGTTTTATTGCTGTGGAGCTCTGTGATACACTCATACACACTGTACATTACTGTGAGTTTTATTGCTGTGGAGCTCTGTGATACGCTCATACATACTGCACATTGCTGTGAGTTTTATTGCTGTGGAGCTCTGTGATACACTCATACACACTGTACATTACTGTGAGTTTTATTGCTGTGGAGTTCTGTGATACACTCATACACATCACACATTACCGTGAGTTTTATTGCTGTGGAGCTCTGTGATACGCTCATACACACCTCACATTACTGCGAGTTTAATTGCTGTGGAGCTCTGTGATACGCTCATACACATCGCACATTACCGTGAGTTTTATTGCTGTGGAGCTCTGTGCTAGGCTCATACACACCATACATTACTGTGAGTTTTTTTCCTGTGGAACTCCGATACAATAATGTTTAGTGTGTATGAGGATGAGTTTTATTACACTGTAGGCTCTTGTATATAACATTTGTAGATTTAATGAGCTTGACAGGATGATCTCGGCACAGATATAATGTGTAGGGATGGGTGGGAAGTAGATTTTTTTTTCCTGCTGGATTTTTCCTTCTTAGCAATTCTCTGGGAATGCAATGCGTGTTAGGATTTCCTGGGGTCTCATGGGACGTGCAGACATGTTCAACACAATATAGATAAAGCCATAATGTGGGTGCGCTCATCAAAAACACGGAGAGACTCCTAAACGCAGTATGGGAGCAAATATAGCCCAAAAATATCATTATTAATCTACTCAAACCTCGCCCTGGACATTATTAAATGCACTGACAATATCAGAGAGGTCAAACAGCCACTTCCTGTTTCCTGCCCAGTGGAAGCTGCTCTACAAATCGTAGATTCTGATTGGCTGCTGACATCACATGCTCCCTGTAGCTTGGTAAGGTCACTGAGGGTTTGATAGTGTGATGTCATTCCAAGATGGCCGTCACTGCCCTGAAACCCTGACTGATCTTCAAGGGGAAACCCAGAGAAACGTCTTGTAGTTTGGTTACATAGAAATATTATCGATGTGCAACGCACTGGGTTATAAACTGTTATAGAGATAAAAACAACAGATTTAAGGGATTTATGACAGGATTCTGTATAATGAAATGTATGCAGGATTTTACCTGCTTGAGATTGAAGAAGCCGTTCTTGTCACAGTTTGGGATATGAAGGGAGTAGAGATGCTCCAGGGGCCCCCGCTCATCAGGAAGGTGCATGCTGGAGATCCGCTCCAGGACCTGGTCCAGCAGGAGCTGACACAGACTCTGAAAAATGAAACAATAAAAAGATTATTAGATTTAAAATAATTCTCACCTATTCAGTGGTGAGGTACAAAGACGTATGCATAATATAGGGGTGTAATGTGCCAGAAATCCAGCCCCTTAATGACACAAATCACACAGATATAACCCGACCCCTCCCTGACAGATATAACCCGACCCCTCCCTGACACAAATCACACAGATATAACCCGACCCCTCCCTGACACAAATAACACAGATATACCCGACCCCTCCCTGACACAAATCACACAGATATAACCCGACCCCTCCCTGACACAAATCACACAGATATAACCCGACCCCTCCCTGACACAAATCACACAGATATAACCCGACCCCTCCCTGACACAAATCACACAGATATAACCCGACCCCTCCCTGACACAAATCACACAGATATAACCGACCCCTCCCTGACACAAATCACACAGATATAACCCGACCCCTCCTGACAAAAATCACACAGATATACCCGACCCCTCCCTGACAAAAATCACAGAGATATAACCCGACCCCTCCCTGACACAAATCCACAGATATAACCCGACCCCTCCCTGACACAAATCACAGATATAACCCGACCCCTCAAATCACACAGATATAACCCGACCCCTCCCCGACACAAATCCCACAGATATAACCCGACCCCTCCCTGACACAAATCACACAGATATAACCCGACCCCTCCTGACACAAATCCCACAGATATAACCCGACCCCTCCCTGACACAAATCACAGATATAACCCGACCCCTCAAATCACACAGATATAACCCGACCCCTCCCTGACACAAATCACACAGATATAACCCGGCCCCTCCCTGACACAAATCACACAGATATAACCCGACCCCTCCCTGACACAAATCACACAGATATAACCCGACCCCTCCCTGACACAAATCACACAGCTATAACCCGAACCCTCAAATCACACAGATATAACCCGACCCCTCCCTGACACAAATCACACAGATATAACCCAGCCCCTCCCCGACACAAATCACACAGATATAACCCGACCCCTCCCTGGCACAAATCACACAGATATAACTCGACCCCTCCCTGACACAAATCCCACAGATATAACCCGACCCCTCCCCGACACAAATCACACAGATATAACCCGACCCCTCCCTGACACAAATCACACAGATATAACCGACCCCTCCCCGACACAAATCACACAGATATAACCCGACCCCTCCCCGACACAAATCACACAGATATAACCCAACCCCTCCCCGGCACAAATCACACAGATATAACCCGACCCCTCCCCGACACAAATCACACAGATATAACCCGACCCCTCCCCGACACAAATCACACAGATATAACCCGACCCCTCCCTGACACAAATCACACAGACATAACCCGGCCCCTCCCTGACACAAATCACAGAGATATAACCCCTCCCCGACACAAATCACACAGATGTAACCCGACCCCTCCCTGACACAAATCACACAGATATAACCCGACCCCTCCCCGACACAAATCACACAGATATAACCCGACCCCTCTCTGACACAAATCACACAGATATAACCCGACCCCTCCCTGACACAAATCACACAGATATAACCCGACCCCTCCCTGACACAAATCACACAGATATAACCCGACCCCTCCCTGACACAAATCACACAGCTATAACCCGAACCCTCAAATCACACAGATATAACCCGGCCCCTCCCCGACATAAATCACACAGATATAATCCGACCCCTCCCTGACACAAATCACACAGATATAACCCAACCCCTCCCCGACACAAATCACACAGATATAACCCTAGCCCTCCCTGACACAAATCATACAGATATAACCCGACCCCTCCCTGACAAAATCACACAGATATAACCCGAGCCCTCCCCGACACATATCACAGAGATATAACCCCTCCCCGACACAAATCACACAGATATAACCCGACCCCTCCCTGACACAAATCACACAGATATAACCGACCCCTCTCCTGACACAAATCACACAGATATAACCCGATCCCTCCCCGATACAAATCACACAGATATAACCCGACCCCTCCCTGGCACAAATCACACAGATATAACCCGACCCCTCCCCGACACAAATCACACAGATATAACCCGACCCCTCCCTGACACAAATCACAGATATAACCCGACCCCTCCCTGACACAAATCACACAGACATAACCCGGCCCCTCCCTGACACAAATCACAGAGATATAACCCCTCCCCGACACAAATCACACAGATGTAACCCGACCCCTCCCTGACACAAATCACACAGATATAACCAACCCCTCCCCGACACAAATCACACAGATATAACCCGACCCCTCTCTGACACAAATCACACAGATATAACCCGACCCCTCCCTGACACAAATCACACAGATATAACCCGACCCCTCCCTGACACAAATCACACAGATATAACCCGACCCCTCCCTGACACAAATCACACAGCTATAACCCGAACCCTCAAATCACACAGATATAACCCGGCCCCTCCCCGACATAAATCACACAGATATAACCCGACCCCTCCCTGACACAAATCACACAGATATAACCCAACCCCTCCCCGACACAAATCACACAGATATAACCCGAGCCCTCCCTGACACAAATCATACAGATATAACCCGACCCCTCCCTGACACAAATCACACAGATATAACCCGAGCCCTCCCCGACACATATCACAGAGATATAACCCCTCCCCGACACAAATCACACAGATATAACCCGACCCCTCCCTGACACAAATCACACAGATATAACCGACCCCTCCCTGACACAAATCACACAGATATAACCCGATCCCTCCCCGATACAAATCACACAGATATAACCCGACCCCTCCCTGGCACAAATCACACAGATATAACCCGACCCCTCCCCGACACAAATCACACAGATATAACCCCTCCCCGACACAAATCACACAGATATAACCCGACCCCTCCCTGACACAAATCACACAGATATAACCCGACCCCTCCCTGACACAAATCACACAGATATAACCCGACCCCTCCCTGACACAAATCACACAGATATAACCGACCCCTCCCTGACACAAATCACACAGATATAACCCGACCCCTCCCTGACACAAATCACACAAATATAACCCGACCCCTCCCTGACACAAATCACACAGATATAACCCGACCCCTCCCTGACACAAATCACACAGATATAACCGACCCCTCCCTGACACAAATCACACAGATATAACCCGACCCCTCCCTGACACAAATCACACAAATATAACCCGACCCCTCCCCGACACAAATCACACAGATATAACCCGACCCCTCCCTGACACAAATCACACAGATATAACCCGACCCCTCCCCGACACAAATCACACAGATATAACCCGACCCCTCCCTGACACAAACCACACAGATATAACCCGACCCCTCCCTGACACAAATCACACAGATATAACCCGACCCCTCCCTGACACAAATCACACAGATATAACCGACCCCTCCCTGACACAAATCACACAGATATAACCCGACCCCTCCCTGACACAAATCACACAAATATAACCCGACCCCTCCCTGACACAAATCACACAGATATAACCGACCCCTCCCTGACACAAATCACACAAATATAACCCGGCCCCTCCCTGACACAAATCACACAGATATAACCCGATCCCTCCCCGATACAAATCACACAGATATAACCCGACCCTCATTTACTGAATCACACAGATACTATTTAAGACCTCTGGGATGGGGACATAGTAAAGTTTTATAGATGGAGGTTTGTTGCAGTTGTCTCCCCATCGTATTCGTATCCCAGATCTAGTTGTACAGGCCTGACTTGGATCTGCTGTCCACCATCATCAACAAGCGGGCGAGTAATATGTAAAAGTTTTTTGCAGGTATTCACGTCTTTTTCAGAGGTAGACGATCCTCAGTCTGCTTTATACAAGCAGGTCACTGCCTTTTACAGAACCATAAATGTGTTGCCTTTTCACCAACATCCAACCTTGGCAATGTATGACCTGGACAATTCATGCACAAACCTCCATCTGTTATAACAGGTTATAGTTACTGTCATCCAAATATAACCCAACTGACCCTGGGCTGGCGTACAGCCTTTTTCTCATCGTGTCCATGGATCTTGTTGGTCTTTGATTTCTGCTGCTCGTTGGCTCTCTCCCGCTGCACAGCAATGTCTTTCAAGCTGGCTCTAACTGGTTTCTTCGGGATGTACTCTATCGGCACGACCGGACCGGCATCCAGGTTGTTGTCTACGAGCATGTTGTCTGAGCGGTCCTCTGGCACCTCTGTGTATACAGAAATAAAAAACACAATAGACCGTTACTATTGCAAAGCCGCGTAACCTCTCGCAATCCCAGAGCCATTGGGCTCAAATATATATCTGATTATAAATTCCCATTTCTCGGTACTTTCACATCAGGCACATTTCCCCATCACACACACATCGAACACATCTCACTTAACCCAACATTTAGACATATATATATCTACTACTAAAATAGAATATTATACCAGACAAACAGAATCCCGGGGTATTCCAGACTCTCAAGAAAAGGACGAGGAGATAAAATTACAATATAGTGCAGACAGTAAGTCATGCATGGGATACGTCACCACAATGCAACAAAGGAGTGGGAGCACAAAGGTCAAGTTTTATTTCTAGTTTAGGCTAGGGTCAGACGAACGCATTTTTCCCGTTGTCCGTGAAAAAGTGCGTTCGAACGAACGTACGTATTTTTCCCCGGAATACGCGATAGCGGTCATACGATGCGCCTTTTCGTCCGTGATTTTGTACGGATCATCAATAAAACATTTTTTGTGTCTGGACGTTATGTTGGCCGGACATTAGCAGCGTCTGACGTCTCCTAATCACACACACACGCCGCTATGCGGCCGCAGCGCACTCTGTACGTCAGTACTAGCGGTTTGACGTTCTCGAAAAAATGCGTTCGTTGGCCACTTGCGTTGCACGGACGAACGTTCGTGCGGTCTTTCGTCGTATGTTCCCCGGCATTGGACGTCATTTGCTGCTAGTACGGCCGTGATTTCATGCGGCTAAACGCACGTGAAAAATGCGTTCGTCTGACCCTAGCCTTAAACTCATCTCTTCATGCCGACATTTGCCCAGATAACAGTCTAAATCGGGGATCAGAACCCTTGGCCCCCCATGTTTTTGAAATACGTTTCCCATGATTCTAAGTTATTCATTAGATTGTTAGAGTCTCAGGGCAAATGTAGTCCAGAAACAACTGGTGGACCAAGGTTTTTGACCCTTGTGCTATTTTTCATCATTTGTCCAGACCATTTGTACCATGAGCAGGGGTCCAGTTGCAGAATAGACTAAACCCATCTGCCCTTAATTTTCTTCTTCGTTTCTTCCATCAATTAGTTATCCTTGGAATTTGTTCTTTTATTTACTAGGTTTTTGGGTCTGTGATGGCACCAGTTCATGGGTGGCAGATAAAGGAAAGATCAGAATGGGTGGAGAATTGGTGGAAAGCACAAAAAGATATGGTGCAAAATGGCACAAGGTTTAACAGAGGAATGAGTTAGTTAAGTAAGGTTTCATTTTTAATAATTCAGGAGTACCAGCACATCCTTTTTGGATTTACAATCCTACAACGCCCTGAGATCCTCTATACATGTAGCCAAACTCTCCCAGTAGATGAATTCCATTTCAAGCAAATCGTTGTAGAATCTGGCCGCTCTCTTGGTATTAAAATAATGTGTTAAAAAAGACACTTATTCTCACACATTATCACTCAGTCACAGTTGAGTGATGGCCGCTCAGTATTTTCCATGAAGAACAAGTCACGTTCTTCATAAAAATGTTGGTTTTCTAGTTGCGACTGGTGTTATAATCTGTCATAAAGTGCACTGGGACCATGAAATCTCCGATGCCTCCCCTGTCCATGAAGAAAGTATTAGCAAAAGTAAATAGTTCCTTCTTTTTCTCCCTGAAACTGAAAAAAAATGCACTGAGGGCCTCTTGTTACCTTAACTGAGATGACTCCTACACAATGAAAGAGCAAGCAGACTCGCCAAAGGCAAACAGATTCCCAATGATTGTGCCATGATCTGTCTGGTTTGAGCTAATATTGGCCTCTTTACACAATCCCAGTGATTTCATTGCCTCTTAGATAAACACCATGGAGGAGGCTCTCCTCGGGCGTCTGGGCAAGAACAATGCGATCTTCTAGAGTTACATATGGTGGTGACATAGAACCTGGCATTCCAGACATGTGTCCTCTGCCCCTGGTGTGGTCAGTCAGATATAGGCATTTTCCCAAAAGTTTCTCAGCCTCCTTAGCTCCTGTGACACGAGGTTATATAAGATTTCTTTGTGTCCTTTGGCCTTCTATCCCTTTGGAAATAATGTTATTCCCTTTACAGCATTTGTTTTCCTAAGCACAAAGTCAGTTTAACCCATAAACTCATTTACAGAAGGTCATGAGGTGCTTAATTCAATATCCCACTTTTATCAGTTTCCTCGCGTTTTAACAAGCTCAATGTCGGAAAACACATCAACCAAAGATGCCATTGGGTGCTCCAATGGTCATTGCCTTCATTGGGGACTCTCTGTTCCTTTGTAAAACACCCTACTTTTATCCCCAACTGAAGCAAACACCCATAGCCTGCCACCTCCACCTCAATGCAGGTTATTCTGCTCATTTACAACAAACTTTTCTGCCATTTTTGTCTTACGATTCTCAACGTTCACAACCGTTTTTATGTCTTTGCATCAAGTCATACGGGAAAGGTCTCACAATGTCAACGTAAGACAGCTGATAGACCTCTCCATATCAGTGACGGGAACCTTGACACTACAGATATTCATCAAATGCAATATCCATGGGCTCAGGTGTCGTAAACTAAGACCACAAGCTTCCTCGTGCCACGATTAGCCAATGTGAATCCAATAAGACATGAGGTAATTAGAAATCGGTGTGCGATTGACCTAGATTATGGACAAAGGATATTTCTTTCCAATTCAAAGATCCATGGCGAATCCATGGCGAATTTGAGTATCTATTTACTACTCAAGCATTTCCAACTCTTGTTGGTGTCACAACATCAACTCCAGAGAGACATTTTGTTAAATTAGCAGGATGGAGAAGTCAACGTCAACCAGGTCTTGGATATTCACCAAATTGAGTTCGGGAATTGGAATGACGCAGTGAGTAAGGCATACAAGACACACAAGGCCTTTCATTTTCCGTTTGACCCTAGATGGACTGATGCCCATGGTGTTTATAGATGGACAGGAGGTATGCCATCATAAGATGTTCTCGGTGTTGATGCAATGTAATGGAAGGTGGTCCTACAGGAGGTGTTTCCAAGATAAGAGCAGCATTGCCAAATAAATACATCTCATTAAGCATAGTATTTCTGAATCTAAAGCTCACTTCCAATCGGTAAGATGTTGCTGTCCTCAAGAATGACCCTCTGGCACTAGAATCATGTACTCCAAGTCGCTGATGCGTTTGTACTTTTCATTAACATTCTTCATGATGTCAGCTCCAAGCATCTTTTTTGTTGACTCTCGGAACAAGGGGAGCTTGCACGAGCCTGCTTGATCCATTTCCCAGTGTGGATGGGTGAAAGCATCTCGTGAGTTTTTACAAGAACAGCTAATCACTGCTCAGTGCCATTACAATCCTCGGATTATCCCATGTTTACTTAGCGATTACCATATCTGGCAGCGGTCCACCACCGCGGGCTCATTTAACCTTTGAGCGTCACAAGCGGCAATCGACGCAGCATAACATGATGGCTTCCTCCCGCTGGCGCCACTCAAAGCGTTAAAGCATTCCTTTATAAAAAAAGGGGTAAAAAAAGGAAAATTATCTGGAACACAGAGGGAAGAAGGTGAACAAAACACTCCGGCAAGTGGCATCTTGTTCCTGGTGGTGCTCTTTGATGGGTGCAAGTTTTGATATTCGCGGAGATGGCGATGTCCTCGGACGATGTTGATGACTTTCTAAACTATTTCTTGCGCATCATTTGGAAAGTTTATATATGGATATACAATTATTTTTTAAAAAAGTTCTATCCAGAGATGTTTCCATCAAAAAAAAAGACTAAAAGGATTAATCAGAGAGCACCGAAATGTCTCTCAATGTTTGCCGCACTTGAATTCAGCTCAGCATTCACCGCAGGGTCCGTGAAGTGTGGCGAATCGACCCGACGAATTCATCTCCAAATCGCCGCAAAACCGCCGAATCAAAGAACCCCCCACATCGTAAAACCGACGAACGTATCCTCAAACCGCCACAAAACCGCCATATGGATCCCATAACCCACCGAAAAATCACCGTATGCATCCGACGATCCACCGAATCGATCTGAAAAAAGCCAAAAAGATTACACCAGGATTGAAATCTCACCCAGAGCTCTGGTAAACTGCCCTGAGCCATTGGTCTATGGCGTTGGTAAGTTTCAGGGTATCCTATGACAAAGGCGCAGCTTTTAAGAAAGACGCGGTAACCTAGTTTCTTTTGAAGGAGATGCTCAGATTCGGACATGAAAATTCTGGAGCTCTAATGTCATCCGCGTCCAATTTGGTCGCCTCAGCCGAAATGGAGCTTCATTCTTGATTTAGATATTCGGGTTAGGTAGGTCTCTGTTTGTTTTAGGGTTAACCCTAACATACGGCTCCATTATTTCTTCATTTTTTTAGGTAACCGATTCTGCAAGGGTCAGTATCTGATACCTAAAAATGGAGAGGACTGTTAGGGTAGATTGATTGGATAGATTGTGAGTTCCTACGGGAATAGGGCCCTCATCTCCTCCTGTACTGTTTGTCAAATGTTGTTCAATGTATTGTAACCCTGTCTATAACCCTGTACCTATTGTACAGCGCCTGTGTAACCTGTGCCTATTGTACAGCGCCTGTGTAACCTTGTGCCTATTGTACAGCGCTGCGGAATATGCTGGCGCTTTATAAATAAAGAATAATAATAATAATCACACCGTTCCCTTTCCTGCACAAAACAGCTCAAAACTCCCACCCTTAACTGTAAGCAAGGAAGAAAAGATGTAGGAAGTGGAGTCTTCGGTCTCCTGGAGGCGGCAGAATTTCCTCCGCGTAGGCAGAGAACATGGAAATGATTTTAATTGCTAGAATGCATATTTAACTCTTTCACTACTCGCCAGTGAGATCTACTCCTGTCACCCTGTATTAGTGTAAAGAAGCTACAAAGAGCAGGCCCCTCCCTCACTGTAACAAAAAGATCAACAAACTTTACTGCAGTGTTACAGCAGCCAGGGATTTATCAGAATACAGGGGGAGCTGTGGGGTCAGTCACTGCTGTATATGGATAAGATTCAGGGGGTTATAATGAGTGTAAATCCCTGTACAGTACAGATACAAGGTGTTGCTGTAATTGCCATAATACACAGGCATTATGCAGCACATACAGATACAAGGTGTTGCTGTAATTGCCACACACAGGCATTATGCGGCACATACAGATACAAGGTGTTGCTGTAATTGCCATACACAGGCATTATGCAGCACATACAGATACAAGGTGTTGCTGTAATTGCCACACACAGGCATTATGCGGCACATACAGATACAAGGTGTTGCTGTAATTGCCATACACAGGCATTATGCAGCACATACAGATACAAGGTGTTGCTGTAATTGCCATACACAGGCATTATGCAGCACATACAGATACAAGGTGTTGCTGTAATTGCCATACACAGGCATTATGCAGCACATACAGATACAAGGTATTGCTGTAATTGCCATACACAGGCATTATGTGGCACATACAGATACAAGGTGTTGCTGTGATTGCCATACACAGGCATTATGCAGCACATACAGATACAAGGTGTTGCTGTAATTGCCATACACAGGCATTATGCAGCACATACAGATATTGCATTGCTAATAATCTCATTCTGATCACTACAAATCCCCATAAGCAGGAGATCTCACCATTTTATTATCTGTCTGCAGCACATTTACTGCATCTGCCTGTATGCTGATAATGCAGGCCCTGTGTAAGCAGGAGATCTCACCATTTTATTATCTGTCTGCAGCACATTTACTGCATCTGCCTGTATGCTGATAATGCAGACCCCATGTAAGCAGATCTCACTATTTTATTATCTGTCTGCAGCACATTTACTGACACAAGGGCAATTTCTGCCTGTATGCTGATAATGCAGACCCCATGTGACATTGTGGGAGATAAGGGACATCATCTAGAGTTTAGCTCCTTTCATCCAAGCGATACCTATGTAAAGTATAAGCGAATACATTAAAAATGAGCAAATTTACATTATTTTAATGTTTTGAAGATCTCAAACCAACAATTTCTGTGCAAAATCTCTATTTTACTCTATATTGTGGTGTTTTTTTTTACAATTTAATGGTTTGTTTTGCATCTTATGTTTGAAATAAATGTTTTTATTCAAACATATTCATTAAAAAGTACTTGGTAGTGACGGGGTTAATATTTTAACACAATGTATTTATTAAGACTTGCTTTAAAAGCACCAGCATGACTCCATATATTAAGCCCTCAGTGAGCGATGGGCCTGAACATGTGTACACGTATCTGGGGGTCTAACTTTCTGTGCCTCTTCCTGCGCTACAGTTACAGTGTGTCTTTTTCTATTTGTTACTTTATAAATCATTTCACAATATCTAGACATTCTGAGTATTTGACAAATATTTTGGGAGCCAGACAGCCGCATGTTTGTTCTTTTTCTCTTGGACTTTGCATTCGTGATGACATTATCTGGACTCCCATGTAAGCCGGGACAAAGTCATTCTAGATAAACAGGCGGAATTTTTGTTTTATCCCAAGAGATTATTCGCTAAACAGTCATGTCTGAAAAATGTTAAAAAGCCCATCTTCCAAAAAAATCCACACTAAATTTGATGTTAGCCGGACTGGTCAGGAGAGGCTGCCTGGTTATTTTAAAGGGACACTTTAGGGTTAAAACAGGAGGCGGTAGGAAACATAAGAGTCAAACACTAACGACCCTCCTGTTTTAACCCTTTAGTTTCCTGTAAAGCCTCCCCTGAATCCAGCATTGAACCCTCTCTGATCTCTGCAGGATATGACGTGCTTCCAGCCCAGCATGTCTGTGACCACAGGTGCGGCTTGTTGCTCCATCCAATCCAGTGACTCTCAATGCAGGAAGGCTTTGATCCCATTGGATGAGGCTTGTAAGTACTCCAAGTCCAGGAAACCTGAGCTGAGGCCTCTCTGAGCTGAAGTTGTGGGTGGGTTCAAGCCCCTGCATCTGGATGGCTGAATCAGCCCTCCGAGTCCACCCCTGGAGGGGAGAGAGGGAGCAGGGAGCTTACAGAACCATGGCTGCTCAGATAAGACAGAACGTTCACACTGTGCACATAGTGTCCTTTTATTGGTCCATTCTGCCAGCACTGAAGTGATAGCTATATACACATAGTATATATAAAAAGTATAATAATATTTAATTCTAATATATAAATATATGAATTTATATATTATTTTAAGTTAGCTATAGTATTTTCATTTGCATGATATGCCGTGAATGGGTCAGAAGTCCAGAAAACCAGCTTTTTAGCTTGCATTGTGTGGGATGTATATAAATAACACTTCCGGGGGGCGGTAGATTAAAGCGTTGTTTCCCTCTATCAGATCTCATATCTTGGTTAGCCTAGACAACACAATAGATCCCCTGCAGCTATGTCTAAACATGTCCTCCCCCACCCCATTGCCTTTTCACTGATGTTTTATCCTATACCACAGCTATAAAGTGATACTTGACATAAGATTTTGGTAAATGTTGCATCATGGGAAAAATCCGCAAAATCAAAACAGGAGATAAAAACCTAACTTTATTTTTCCTTTTTACATGCAATTACATCAAACACTGAAAAAACAAAGCAGCAACATGTATTTTATAATGTGTTTTATAATGTGTTTTATTGTAATGCACTAGTAATGTAGTTACAGTTTATGTTATTGGTCGTGTGCCAGACAGGAGGGCTGCTCTACAAACTTACTCTCATTTTTTTCTGGTCACCGACCACTAATCAAATGCTTGTTGCTTTCCTATAGGCTGCAAATGTGTCGGTTGTGATTTTTTTGCTTATTCTGTCTGATCCTGCAGCTCTCGTTTCTTGCTTTGCCTGCGCCAGGGTTCAGCACCAATGGCCTTATAAATGTGAAACTACATCTCCCATGATGCTCAGCCAGCTTGGGCGAGCCTTATGGGAAATGTAGTCTCAAAATGTCTGGATTGCCAAGGTTGACCTACGACACTGCAAACAGCAGCCGTAACATGCAGAGCAGGCACATCTTGCTGCGTTGGCATCCTTTACTCTATATAAGAGCGAATCTTATTTTGTACAGAGGGAACATGTCACAGTAACTGGTTGGCCGGGGTCGCTTTGTCTCTTGGCAGACAGAACACACGGCAGGTTAACTAGTAACAAAGGTCTGTATAAATGTAACCAACGTCCTCGCTTGCTGCTTCTTCAAACCTGACATGGTGCTATTTATTATCACTTGGGAATGTTTGTGGGATTTTTATTCTTTCCTTTTTATCCTCATCCCTGATAAACATGAATTAAAGAGTGGGACGATTCTTTTAATATTCCAAACTTTAATGGTGGCATTAAGGTTCTCGGTGCGCCCGCACGCCAACAGCACCACCTGCTGTGATCGGTGCATCCAATTTCCGGCACAGCGGGCAGGAGGGTCGCTGGAAACACAATAGCTCCCGGCTTTGCAATTTACAACATAAAAAGATAAAATAAAAAAACAGAGGAAAGAAGACGTGATCTCGATTTACAGTGTTTGTTTACTATTCATTTATTTATCAACGTGATAAAGCTCTGAGCTCAAATCTGCAAGAACAGAGGAAAGGCAGAGGGAGAAGAGCCCTAATGCACGCCGGGGGACAGATGTATCTCTGCCCAGATGGATTTTAATGAAGCTTTAGGCTAGGGTCAGACGAGCGTGATTTCTACGGACTGTACGTCCGTGCACACGGACGGACGTCAGTACGGAAGACGCAGTAGTGGCCACACAGTCCGTTTATCACTGACGTATATTTTGACGGATGTAGGAGGGAAAATAAATTAAAAAGCAAAACCATTTTGTCCGTGAAATATACTGGACGTATAAATGCAGTCCGTCTGACCACGTTCCATCACTCACACACAAAGCTATGCAGACGTTGCGGACGCAGCGCACTTTGTGTGGCCGTTCTAGGGGATGTACGTTCTTGCCTGCCTTGCGTCCGTGGGCCGCGGCCGTTGTGCGTCTGCAATTCAGTGCGGACGTACTTCATGTGTCAGGCTCCAATGGGCTTCCTGTCATGCTATCACGGACGTACTTTTAGGCGCAATCACAGACGTGAACACTACGCTCGTCTGACACCAGTCTAAGAGTCTATTTACAAAGCATCGAAACCGAGCGCAATTTTGGCGATTCGCTTTTCGGCGAATGTCGGCGCACTTCGACGATTCCTGAAAATACGGTGAATTCGCTATTTAGCAAATGATCACCGTATTTTCCGAAATTGGAGTCGCCAATGCAGTTATCAGATGTCGGCATAAAAACCTCAGAATCATGTCGATAACCGCCAAATCGGCCTCGGCGAATTCCACCAAACTGAAAAAAATAAAAAAATAAAGGAAGTCTCCTATTCACCTAATAGGTTAAATTACCAAAACAATGTAGTAAAAATGTATATAATTAATAAAAGAGATCCTTTAAAGGAAATAATAAAAAAAGTCTGTTACAAAAAAATCTTTTAAAAACTAAAAAACAAAATGCCTTCTAAAAAATAAAAAAAAATAAAAACTTTTTTTTCAAAAAACAAAAAACAAAAATTTCATCTAAAAAATAAAAAACAAAAATGCCTTCTAAAAAATAAAAATAAATAAAAAGTCTTTATTGCAAAAAATAAAAAACAAAATGCCTTAAAAAAAAAATAAAAAGGGTTTTGCAAAAAAAAAAAATGATAAACGGCCTTTAAATAAATATTCAAATCCATATTACATTAATTACATTTTGCTCGTTTAACAGAAGACACAATATTCTTCTATGGGACAATTTCAATGTCACTGAATTGCACCGTATTGCGCAGTCAGTTCGCCTGTACTTGGTGAATCGACAGCTTAGTGAATAGACGATTTTCCCCAAAATTACACGTATGGTGAAATTCAATGTTCGATGCAATTTCAGGGCCAATTTAAAAGTTAGTGAATAACCCTTTAACCTCCTCACTACCAAGTGATTTTCAAAAAAACATTGTCAGAAACCAGTGTTTTTTTTTTTTAAAAGCTCATTTGAAATTAATTATACAGTAATAAATATTTGAGCTTATTCCCATTGTATTTCTTACTGTAAATAACCTATTTTGGCCACTAGATGGCGACATCTCCTGCCAAATTTAGTTACAGCAGTTTGAGCAGCTCTTCTTTTTTTCCCATGCGTCGGCTGCTGAAAGCCCCATGTAAGGGCATCATCAGACGGTTTTACACAGTATTAGCTCTTTGAGCATTATGCCCACAGGGCTAAAACATTTGGGGCACCCTCAAGCAGCCCAAAAGCAAACAAAATTAATTTGCTGCAAACAAATTTCATTTGCTTTCGGGCTGCAGATCCGCAGATCGATATCTCGATATCGGGGCACCGGATGGTGCCTTTGAAGCCCGAGATATCTTGATCTCAGTAGTGAAGGGGTTAAGAGAGTTATAGGAAGACAAGGAGTTAAAACAATAATGCTTTCGTCAATAAAAATAAGATGCAGAGTGTAAAAACTTGCCTTTTCTCCCATTGTGGTCTCCTCTATGCTGTTCGGGTGGCATCTAGGTACAGGAAGCGGCTTGGAAGCCACTCGCAAGATGATTGGCACATGCACACAGCCAATCAGACGCCTTGTGAAGGTACTGCATTAAAATGTGTCCAGTATATCAGACTTTAGGGGTTATTTTCTAGCCGGTGTCATGGCAACTAAAGTTTCCAGAAAAGCTAAATTCATTAATTCAACACCGAATTAATGGCGAAGTTCCCGCAAACAACGCTGACATTTTGTACCACTGTTATCCTTCTGTAAACCATGGCTATACTCCATTCAGTGTGTTCTGCCGATCTTCCTGTGGAGGATCGCGCTTTGCAGCCCTGTCCAACGCGCATCTAGTGTTTTGACGGGGAGGCTTTCAGCACGTCCGCTTGTAGCGCGCAACAATTCGTGCTCTTGCTACAGCCTGTGACCGGCCCTGTCGAAGCGTCACAAAGCTGCAACGGACGCTGGGAGGCACGTCAGTACGGGTGCACAGAGTGCGCTCCGCGCTCATCTGACCCCGACCTTATCAGGCAAATCTAATGGGCTTTTTTTTAATGTAATAAATGGAATATCTTTAATTTTTTTAAACACCATTTATTATTAATTTTACAACAACTCTTTTTATTTTGTAAGAGACTGTTTTGTATTTTTAAGACATTTTTATTTTTTTAACTTTAATTTTTAAAAGTTCCTTTTTTATTAATTAGATACAATTTTAGTTGGAGACTTCCTTTTTTTTTTTTTCTTCAACTTCGGTGGAATTCGCCGAGGCAATTTCGGTGCAATTCAGCAGTTATTGGTGCAATTCGGTTGTTTTCACCAATGTCCGATAACTGATTCGGCAACTCCAATTTCGGCGAAACACTATCAGGGTAATTCAAAGAGATCCAAATTGTTTGAGAAAGGTAACCGAACGCTGAAAATCAGCGTTCGGTTACCTTTCCTGGCCATTCGGCTATCCAGAGAGCAGGCAATGCGCCAAATCCTGGCGAATTGCCTGCACATACGGTGCCTATTCGGTGCCTGTTCGAGGGCAGTGAAATTCCCATAAAAAAGCACTGCTTCGTCTATTCAGAGAACACAATCCAGCAGTGAAAGGTTCCCCTAATGCCCTGTCATTCGGTGGTTTAATTCGGCAGGTTTATTCAGGAGAATCCCATAGGCTTCAATGTTAAAAATATTCCCGTTTTAATTCAATATCTAATAAACCGTTCATTATAAAATTCTGCAGTAAAGAGTCTCTTTATTTATAGATTTTTTAGGATATTTTAAGCATTTTTCTGGATTTTTTTTAAGTTTACTTCTTTTTTCTGTAACAGCCCTTTTTATTATCATTCATTGGATTTTATATGTAAATTTCAGACATTTTCGCTCAGTAGTTTCTTTGCAAACAGCGTTTCACTTTTCAATCATTCATGCAAACTGTTTTGCTAATTTATTCACTCCATTCGTCTGCGGTGTCGGCTTTTTCCGGCGGCTGCGCTGCGTGTGATCGGCTCCTGCTCGGGTTTTTCCGTGGTTTTCGGTGGGTTAATCCAGATTTTTTTGAGGGTTTTCGGCGTGCATTCGCCGGGTTTTGCGGTTAGTTTTCGTCGAGTTTGCGGCAGCTTTTCCCTGCAATTCGGTGACCCTGTGGTGCTTGCTGAATACACCGCAGGGTCGCCGAAATGGGATCGGCAAAACAAACCGAATTGAAGAGAACGAAAAGTCACCGAACGTGCTGTGACTTTTCGAATCACTTTGAATTACCCTGAGTGACTATTCGGTGAATGCGCCGAATCTGGCAAAATGGAAACGTCAAAGGGAGTTTAAATGGATCGAAATGCAAAGCGCTGAAAATATGTTAATTTTCGGTGCTTTGTGAAAAGACCCTGTAGTTTTTTTTTTCTAATTGCCCTGTTTTCTATAATTCATAACTTTGAGCTTCTTTATCATACGTGAACTTTTGTGAAGAGCTGGAACGTCACGTTCCGCCCGTCCTCTTGTTATCGAGGTTACCGGACGGACTGTGCTTTTTGCGGAGAAGACTCACATTAGTCATTAACTTAACCCTGGGATTCAAGAAAAAAAAAAGAAAACCCCCTTGAGTCGTATAATGATTGATTTTCTCACCAGGTTCAAGGTGTATTTGCTGGTTGTGCTGACACAAGGGTAATCAAAACAGATCCAAATTGTGCCGTGAATGTCACGTTGACACGTTTAATTTAAAGTCTCTCGCTACATCATAAAAGGAAAAACAACACTACACGCGCAGACCCCATTAAACAGCACATGGGGCACTTTATCAATAAAAATACGTTGAATTAATTGGTACTTGCTTTATTTTGTAGCATTTTCAGGCTCACCCATTCCTGCACTTCGGCTAGTCCAATTCGCCGACCCTGCGGTGAATTCAGCATTCACGCAGGGTCCCCGAAGTGCAGGGAATGAGCCGCCGAACGCATCCAAAAAACCGCCACAAAACCGCTGAATCGTTCAGAAACAAACATAAAAAAAACACAGAATCGATCCGACGACCTACCAAACAGAGCGCCGACCAGCTGCCGGAAAAAAACGACAAGCAGACGAATGGGAAAAAAAACCATCAGCTTTTAAAAGGTGTATCCTCAGCCAGGTCATTATTGCTGCTGCCCCTTTCCGTGTTTTCTTTTTAATCCCAAAGTGGAATTGTTAATGGTGAGGGTATAAATATAAACCCACCAGTCTCCCTCATGGCTGAGAAGCAGTGTGAGGTAGGGATGTGCGTTTCGGGTTTCGGAATTTCGGAATCTTCACAAAATTTCCCGATTCGTGTTTTCGGATGCGGCCGATTTTCCGAAAATTTTTAGATCCGAAAATGGCAGATCCGAAAAGTTTTCCGAGCCGAAACGAAATATTTTCTGAATTTTCGAATGGACTTGAAATGTGTCAAATCGAAATTTATTGCTTTGAAACGAGGAGAACAGACGTTCCAAAAAAACGAAAATTTCCGAAATCACGAAAAGTCGATACAAAAAAACGAGCAAAGTGACGCGAAGATACGAAATATCGTCGATATTCCGAAGACATCTACAATTCCGAAAAACGAAAATTTCCGAAATCACGAAAAGTCGATATAAAAAACGAGCTAAGTGACACGAAAATACAAAAAATGGTCGATATTCCGAAAAAAAAATGTACACGAAAAACGAGTCGAGCCGAACCGAATCGAAACAGAAATCGGTCGAAACGAGCCGAATCGAAAAGTTTGAAAATCCGAAAAATCGAATCGAATCGAACCAAAAAAAAATTCGGTGCACAAGCCTAGTGTGAGGATATGTGGTTGCTTAGAAAGCAGCTCTTGGTTTCATCAGGTAGAACCCACCTGACAGAGATTTGCATTTGTTTCGGAAAAATTCTGAATTCGGAACAAAATCCATTAGTTCGTATTTCAGAAGTACTTCCGAATAACGAATCGATAAGCTACGAATTCGAAACGGTATATAACGAATTTATTTTGTTTTACACTGTGTGATCATCATAAGAGATAGATAGAACAAAAAAAATTTTGGTGTTCCAGGAATTCGAATCGATATCAACTATTGAATTGATCTTAAATTAAAATACATACAATACAAGTAATAGTCAGCAAACAACTTTATGAAACAAATTAATTCCATTTCACTGTTTAATTTGACTCAAATACTAAATCTGTGACACGGCTTAAAATTTATCCCTAGATTGTCTTTTAACAGCAAAATGTGATTAATTGGGGTTTTAGTTAGTGATCCAAAATTCGAATTGATATCATCTATCGAATTGATATCCAAAATGAAACGAAGCAAAATACGAAACGAAATTAGCTACAAAATTCCAAAAACGAAATTAGATAAAAACGAAACGAAACTAAACAAAACTAATTTTTCAGTCATGCACGTCCCTAGCTGCCAGGTCGGCCATGTTTTCCTGGACACCTATTACCATTTCATGCAGAGGGAGAGCACATGGAAGGTTCTGCCCTGCAACATGTATAATTCATATGCTTCAGGAGGGAAACTAGGCAGGTCACCTGTGATTAAGGTTGCCAGGTCGGCCATGTTTGCCAGGTCGGCCATTAAGGTTGCCAGGTCGACGCTGCCCTACAACATGTTTATTTTATAAGCTTCTGGACAGAAACGACCTGCGATTCCTCTTCATTTCTTAAATGCGTTGTATGGATTCTACATGCTGCAGGGTTGTATTTTTCATGCACTGCCCATCAATATATGTGTGCTGGAAAACGTGGTGGATCTCACAACCCTATAGGACAGTATTACCTTTTATTCATTTATTTCATAGTAAGATACAGTAAATCATTCTGTGCCGTGAGTAACTGACGCATTTTACTCCCGGATTTAATTTTTTTTTTTAACGAGCTTAAAATCCAATGACAGAAAAAAGCAAACAGCTGTGTTTGTTTCCACATCTGGTTCCAGCCTGCCACGGTTGGTAAAACGCGGCTCCAGAATCTGCTTTGTTCAGGAATTAGCCAGGAAGCTGGCGAGGAGCGCGAGGCTTTAATGCAGAGTTCTACTGCCGGAATGATACAACAATAAGAGGGATACGCTTAACCCCTTCACTACCAAGTGATTTTTATTGAAAAAAAAAAAGGTTATCATAACATTTATTTGAAGCAAGGGATGTGAAGATGATAAGAATTAAATATAGGGTGAAATAGACATTTCGTACAGAAATTCTTATTCTGAGATAGTTAAAAAAACTTAAATAATGTTAATTTGCTCATTTTAAAATTTTCATGTTTATCTTTTCCAGAAACATTGTTGAAATATAAGATTCTGAGCTCTAGATGGCGTCCCTTATCTGGTACAATGTCACACGGGGTCTGCATTATCAGCATACAGACAGAAATATCACTGGGATGAAAGGTTGTAAACTCTTGATGGCGTCCCTTATCTAACACAATGTCACACAGGGTCTGCATTATTTGCATACAGGCAGAAATGGTTTGTGTCAGTCAGTGGCGTAGCGTGGGTTGTCAGCGCCCGGGGCAAGGCAAGAATTGTGTGCCCCCCCAACCTGTGGACATGATAACACACCATGATTCCCTTCTACCAGTAGCGTATTGACCCCCGTTACCCCACAAGCACATGTATTGTATATTAACAAAATACTGATATAATAAAAAAATGAAACACACATGCCCCCCACGCTATGCCACTGCTACCAGTCACCCTGTTCCAGTATACCCTAGCATAGTTCCACTCTCACACTATACCCACTCACTCTCTCCAAGTACCCCAGTCACTCTCTCCCAGTACCCCAGTCACTCTCTCCCAGTACCCCAATCACTCCCAGTAACCCCCAGTCACTCTCTCTCTCCCAGTAACCCCCAGTCTCTCTCTCAATCTTTCTCCAAGTACCCCCACTTTCTCCCAGTACCCCCAGTCACTCTCTCTCTCTATCCAAGTATCTCCAGTTACTTTCTCCCAGTATTCCCAGTCATTCTCTCCCTGAACCTCCAGTCACTGTCTCCCTGTTCCCCTCACTGTGTGTTGGTCACGCTGCTCTGGTGTCACACAGTGTTGCCTACCTGTGTGGAGTTGCTGCTGGCCTGGGGGGGCTGTCCAGGGGGCTTAGTGGAGACCGAATTTAAAATTGTGCTGCAGGGCAGGTGCCTCCCTCCCTCCTCCCTGGTCAGCAGCTGCAGGGCTGCCAGTGGCAGGGGGGCTGGAACAGTGCTTCAAGAGGGGTTGACATGCGTGGTACAGGGTGTTGCGTCGAATAATGCTGCGCTGCTTCACGTAACTCATGTCGGCATTAAGAAGGAGTCAGGACAGGACCAGAATTTTCTGTCCTGGTCCTCCCATCTGAATGCTGAGTGCTAAGTCACCGTCGGCGAGGCAAAACTGGCAGACACCTTGCTGATCCCTGCTGGAAAATATTAGTGGTTCAAATTTCTTTTGAAATTTTGCGCCCCTAAGAAAATTGCGCCCGGGGCGACCGCCCCCGAGGCACCCCCCACGCTACGCCACTGGTGTCAGTAAATGTGCTGCAGACAGATAAAATGGTGAGATCTCCTGCTTACACAGGGTCTGCATTATCAGCATACAGGCAGATGCAGTAAATGTGCTGCAGACAGATAATAAAATGGTGAGATCTCCTGCTTATGGGGGTTTGTAGTGATCAGAATGAGATTATTAGCAAAGCAATATCTGTATGTGCTGCATAATGCCTGTGTATGGCAATTACAGCAACACCTTGTATCTGTATGTGCTGCATAATGCCTGTGTATGGCAATTACAGCAACACCTTGTATCTGTATGTGCTGCATAATGCCTGTGTATGGCAATTACAGCAACACCTTGTATCTGTATGTGCTGCATAATGCCTTTGTATAGCAATTACAGCAACACCTTGTATCTGTATGTGCTGCATAATGCCTGTGTATGGCAATTACAGCAATACCTTGTATCTGTATGTGCTCTCATAATGCCTGTGTATCGCAATTACAGCAACACCGTGTATTTGTATGTGCCGCAGAATGCCTGCGTATGGCAATTACAGCAACACCTTGTATCTGTATTTGCCGCATAATGCCTGTGTATGGCAAGTACAGCAACACCTTGTATCTGTATGTGCTGCATAATGCCTGTGTATGGCAATTACAGCAACACCTTGTATCTGTCCTGTAAAGGGAATTACACTCATTATGACACTGTGCCAGATAATGATGCCATCTAGAGTTTACAACCTTTCATCCCACCAAGGATAAGCCAATAAATAAAAAGTTATAAAAGGAGTAAATTTGCAATATTTAATTTTTTTTAACTATTTCAGAACAATTTCTATGCAAAATTTTTATTTTACCCTGTATTTAGTTGTTAACTTTGCATCCCGCCTTTAAAATAAATGTAATGATAATTAGGGATGAGCTGTTCGGGTTCGGACGGTTCGGAGTTCAGCCTGAACTTTGGTTGTTCGAAAGTTCGCGAACTTCGAACTTTTTGGGTTTGTTCGGTTCGAGTTCGAAAAAACAAAGAAATTTTGAAAAAAGTATAGAAAATGCTTAAAAAAATACTAAAAAATTTAGAAATAAAGAGACTCTTTACTGCAGAATATTACAAACAACGGTTTATTAGATATTGAATTAAAAACTAATGTGTACGTGCAAAAATTCTCAACTCTAAATGACCTCTGGTTTTCAAATGTCATAACAACAGGTGTTTTAGGCTGGTCTAATCAATTTGATACATTGTAGACTATACTGAGGGGGTGGGGTGTTGTCTGCTTCTGATTGAGATTTGAGAAGTTTTAATTTCCCTCCTAAAACTTCTAATATGCTGTATTTCACCGCTGTGTGCTCAGCTCATTTTTACCGCTTTCGCTCATCATGTTTGAACGCGATTTTGAAGCCACGTTTTGTTAAATGACCGACATGTTAGATATCGTTCTTTCCAGGAGATTCCGCAGATTTATAATATATCATTTTTATATCTATACGTCCTGTCCTGGTTGTATATTATGAAAAAAATGCAATAAAAAAACTGCAGTGTGTAAAGTGTTGTTTTTTTCACATTTTAGCACATGAGCGTTTGCGGTTATGTTTTCTATAGGGTGCGCTTGTACAAAAATTAGAAATGGGGACTTGTTACATTTTGTGGGGGGAATTACGTGATTTATAGCAAACGCACCCCATAGAAAAAAATCATTAGTGCATCATCGTTCACATTATAATTGCAATGTGAACAATATTGCTGCATTAATAAAAATAACACACAAAAAAATACATGTTTTTATTTTCTTTTTTCTTTTTTTTACTTTATACCTGTTCATGTTGCCAAACCAGAGAAAGGTGAAAACCAGGAGAATGGCAGGAAAAGAGAACAATCTGGACCAAATAGCCGATTTGGAAAGTGAGATAAGGCTATGGTCAGACTAACGCATTTTTCACAGCGACCGTCAAAAAGTGCGTCCGAACGCATTGCCGTATTTTTTCACGGAATGCGCGAAAACGGTCATACGATGCGCATTTTTGTGCGTGATTTTTTACGGATCCAAACCAGGAAACTTTGGGTGTCTGGGCGTTATGTTGGCCGGATATGAGCAGGGTCTGACGTCTCCAAATCACGCACACACGACGCTAGTGGACGCAGCGCACTCTGTACGTCCGTACTGACGGTTCTGCGTTCTCGAAAAAATGCTTTCATTTTCCACTTGCGTTGCGCAGCCGGACTTTCGTGCGACCATACTTCGTATATTGGCCGTCATTGCCCGTCAATTGCTGCTAGTGCGGCCGTGATTAAGTGCGCCTAAACGCGCCTAAATTCGCTAGTCTGACCCTAGCCTAAATGGGAGAATTTTTCTGGTTTGGCTATTTTGACCTAGAATTTTCCATTCTCCAGTCATTCTCCTACTCTTCACCGCTCTCTGAATAACCCTGACAGGGTTATTCAGAGAAAGGTGAAACTCAAGAGAATGACTGAAGAGAAAATTCTAGGTCAAAATAGCCAAACCAGAAAAATTCTTCCATTTATCTCACTTTCCAAATCGGCTATTTGGTCTAGAATTTTCCATTCTCCTGCTTTTCACCGCCAAAAAATCAGTAAACTTTTTCTGCGTGTCCGAAAATGTCTCCTCTTTTCATACAGACTGCCGCCCCAAGCAGTTGTTTATGGATAGATTAAAGGAAAAGCATTTACCGTCATTTGAAACGTCATTTTTTTGTTTTTAACTGTTTCTATACATCCTAGAAATCCGCCACTTCACGGGCAGGTTATGGGGACCTCCTAGGCATGATATTTGAAGGAATTTTCCATTTTTATTTTTAACCCTTATTTCATGGAAAACTCACTGTCCCTTTTAAAAACATTATTTTTTTTACTTTTTGTCCTTGTTTCCTGTCCCCCAGGGCACTACCCGGACCCCCATACACCTTTTATGGCAAATATCTAGCATATGTGCCCTCTTGGAGGGCACTCTAAAAACCGAATTTTCTGCCCCATTGACTTGCATGGAGTTCGAGTTCGGGTTCAGACCCGAACATATGGAAAGTTCGGGTTCGGGCCCGAACCGAACTCGGGGGGGGGGGTGTTCGGCTCATCCCTAATGATAATAGGTTTTTCAAGAAAAAACACTCGATAGTGAAGGAGTTAATAAATTTATAATGTATTGAACAAAATTGTGGATTTTGCTTTGTCGTTATGGGGTGTTGAGCACAGACTCATGTGATAAAACATTAATATAATGGATTCTATCACAGGGCTGCATCATAACAAAAGTTTAAAAAGAATGTAGGAGTGTGAATAGTTTCCTGAATGCACTGCTGCTGCCGCGTAGACTTTCCTGCCCCTTTAATTAACAGCATGGTTTATATTTCCAGTCAGGATGATGATAAATTAAGTCATATAATTGCATGCCTGTTACATGATGTTCAGGGAACACCGGATTATGACCGGCAAGTCCTTTCTAGAAGCGCTGTACCTGTCAGTGAGGAAGGAGTAACACGGTACACATTAATTAAGAGGTGTAACCATTCTTCGGGCTTTCGCTGTTAAGACACGTCGGTAGTTTTAAAATCTTGCCCCAGAGGCTGGAATCCCTTTGGCAAACAAAGCATACATAGTGCTCCTTTCTTCTTTTCTTATTTTTATTTTTTGAACATCTCCCAGACAAGCGCACCCCATGGGTACACAACCTTCTGACAGCACGGTGACAAACACACGGCATGTTCCCCGTTCCTGTATCCGGGGTTAGAGAGCTGGAGTGTGAAACGCTCAGGGATCCAACTTCAAAACACAAAAACACAAAAATGTAAATTAAAACTATGGGATACGGGACCTTAAACGTGAAAGAAAGGAACGAAGTGTGGAAAGGGAGATGTTGGGGGACAGAGCGACGTCACGATGAGTTAGGGAAATGTAGAAAGTCTGGGGCAATGGTGATTTGGATGGAACAGTCATAAAAATAATGATGGAAGCTATTAGTATGGTTTGCGTTTAACGTTTACACGTTAGTTACTCTTTTACTATTATCCACATAACTATCTATCGATATAGCTATCAGTCTATCAATATATAACTATTGGTCTGTCTATCAATATATCCAATAGTCTATCTAGCAGTTTCTCTGTTTATCAATCTATTGACATATCTATTAGTTTGTCAGTCAATCTATCGACATAACTATTAGTTTATCAGTCGATCTATCGACATAACTATTAGTTTATCAGTCGATCTATCGACATATCTATTAGTTTGTCAGTCAATCTATCGACATATCTATTAGTTTGTCAGTCGATCTATCAACATATCTATTAGTTTATCAGTCAATCTATCGACATATCTATTAGTTTGTCAGTCGATCTATTGACATATCTATTAGTTTGTCAGTCAATCTATTGACATATCTATTAGTTTGTCAGTCAATCTATCGACATATCTATTAGTTTGTCAGTCGATCTATCGACATATCTATTAGTTTGTCAGTCAATCTATCGACATATCTATTAGTTTGTCAGTCAATCTATCGACATATCTATTAGTTTGTCAGTCGATCTATCAACATATCTATTAGTTTATCAGTCAATCTATCGACATATCTATTAGTTTGTCAGTCGATCTATCGACATATCTATTCATTTGTCAGTCGATCTATCAACATATCTATTAGTTTATCGTTCGATCTTTCGACATATCTATTAGTTTATCAGTCGATCTACCGACATATCTATTAGTTTATCAGACAACCCAGGACATACTTGAAAACGAGAGAAATCTCAATGTATCCTTCCTGGTAAAATCCTTTATAAATAAATAAATAAAAATAAATAAATAAATTGATAGACATATCTATTAGTTTATCAGTCAATGTAGCTACCTGTCTGGTTGATAGATAACTAGATGGACAATCTCTATCGATAGATTAATTAAGATATCAATCTGTCTTTTATCAGTCAATCTATCAATCTGTCTTTTATCAGTCAATCTATCAATCAGTCTACATATCTATTGGTCTTTCTATCAATATATCCAATGGTCTATCAGTCAACCTCTCTATCTATCCATCAGTCGAGTAAAAGGGGCCCACCTCCACAAGGTTACAGCTGACCTCATGCAAATGTACCAGTTTAGAGACTCCCTGTGGTCAAATTTCAAGAGTACTGGTTCCACGAACGATCACTGTGAATACCGAAAATGGTGGAATGCATGCACGAAAGCAGCAAAAATGGCTACAGCCCAATACTTCAATGAAAATTTAAACAATAACATATCAAACCCTAGAAATTTTTGGAAAATCATAAGTAACATACAAGCACCCTCTGTCCACTTCAGACTGGCTGCTGTCAAAGTAAACAACCAAACTGTACAACACCCCCTAGATGTAGCAAATGCCTTTAATAATTATTTTGTTGGATGCGCCACCACCCTGATTGCTAAGCTAGGTAATGACACGCAATCAGAAAGGCTGCACACAGGTCAGGTCCCACCAACTGTGCAAAGACTCTGTAACACAGAGAAATTCAGTTTTAGGCCAGTGCCTGTCAGTGTCATCACTAAACTTCTCCGTAACCAAAAAATGAAATACCAGTCTGGACCTGATCAAATCCCAGCAATGCTGCTGAAAATCAGTGCGCCAGCAATTGCAAAACCTGTCGCAACCCTAATCAATGAATCACTGGCGACTGGATACATACCCAAACTCTGGAAGACTGTGAGAGTGGTACCTATCCATAAAAGTGGTGACAGTACTTTGGTATCCAACTACCGCCCGATATCACTGCTCCCTGTAATGGCAAAAATTCTGGAAAAATGTGTCTACACTCAATTACGTGATTATTATCAGTATCGGAACTATTTAACCCCAGATCAATCAGGCTTTCATCCAAGTCACTCAACTACAACTGCCCTTTTAAAAGTTTGTAATGATATCCAAGCTGGCATGGAACAAGGAAACCTAACTGGAGAATCTTCCTTGATTTTGCCAAGGCCTTTGACACAGTAGACCATGGCATCCTATTGCAAAAACTTAAAAACTCCGGTATTGGTGATCGCACGTTAACCTGGTTTCAATCATATGTATGTGATCAGTCGCAATATGTGTCCATTTCTGACAGCTCCTCCCTCCCCCTCCCAGTCACGTGCGGTGTACCCCAAGGCTCAATACTTGGCCCCCTTCTATTCACGATATTCATAAATGATCTGCCCAATGTCTGCAAAGCCTCAAATGTACACATGTACGCAGACGACACTGTAATCTATCCCAGCAAACCAAATCTCCCGCAGCTTGAGGCCGTGCTGCAAGAACAATTCACAGAGGTAGAAAAAGTGGATCGCAGATAACAAACTTTTTTTAAATACTGACAAAACTGTAACGATGCTCTTTGGAACAGCACCTAAACTACACAAATTGCAAACACCCCATCTATGTGTCAGGACAAGATCAAATGACACACTGACTACAGTCACTTCTCTCAAATATCTAGGTATGTGGTTAGACCCAAATCTATCCTTTGGCCCCACATCGAAAAACTCTCATCTAAACTTTACCCCAAACTAGGTGCCCTGTACAGAAACAAATCCTGCCTGAGCCCCGCAGTAAGAAAGCAGATTGTACAACAAATGCTTATGCTGGCTATTGAATATGGAGATGTAGTGTATGCAACCGCCCCGCAAACACACCTTCAGAAACTTACTACATTGTATAACTCATGCTGTCGCTTTGTGCTACAATGTAACTACATGACCCACCATTGTGACATGTTAAAAGAACTAAACTGGCCATCACTGGAATCTAGACGCACCCTTCACCTTTCCAACCTAGTGTGTAAGAGCTTTTCTGGGAAGCTACCACCCTACCTGAATAGGCTGCTTGCCCCAGCAGTTTCCTCATCCTATAACCTCCGATCCAGAACCAGCACCTTACTTGCAATATCACAATACAAAAAGAAAGTGGCTCGGTCCTCATTTTCCTACAGAGAGCACCGCAATTATGGAATAACCTCCCAGACGCCATCATATCTTCCCCCAGTCTAAAGTCCCTTAAGAGATCTCTATTAACATACCTCAATACGGAATGCACCTGTAAACATGTAACATAATGATTTTATTTCCTACATATTTATTTTTCTGTTAATCTGTATATTTGGTCTTGTTTTAATATCTTGCATTTTACTATTTTGTATTTCTGTAACCACTCAGAGAAATTTCAATGTATCCTTCCTGGTAAAATCCTTTATAAATAAATAAATAAATATCTATTGTTCTGTCTATCGATATATCCAATAGTCTATCAATCAATCAATCTATCTATCAACATATCTATTAGTCTATCTATTGATATCTTTATTACTCTATTACTTTGTCTATCAGTTTATCTATTTATCCATTAGATAAATTATAGACAGACAGGTAGATAAACTATCAGTTTGTCTGTCTGTCTATCAGTCTATCTATATATCATTCTTTCTAGCTATGTATTGATTAGTCTGACGATCAGTCTTATAGCTTGTCTATCTATCAGTCTGTCTCTCTATATATCTGTTTATCTATCGGTTTGTCTGTCTATCAACTTTTCTATCTATTTTCAAAGCAATCTCTCCCTCTGTTTCCAGCCAGAAAGGTATTCTTCAATCAACACAATGTTTGCCATATTGTTACATATTGTTACATATTGTTCCCTCTTTATTGAATAATTTAATTCTGCGCTGATTCTCCGTCTGTTCTGCTCCGTTTTCATGTTTTTGCGTGCAATGCCCATCTCTCTAAACTCTGTATTTTCTTAACCACAGCCACACTTCACTTCCATCCTCTCCTCTGCTGTCACACCCGCCCACCTGCCCCACCCCTATCCTAATTATATAAATTCCTTTTCTCAGCTGTTTCAATCTTGGCTCGGTTTAACCTCATAATGCCCAGGCTCTTGGTCTATCATCATGCAGTGTCTGCTGTATTCTCTCTGGTAATTATCTCCACACTCCCCCTGCTCCCTTTTGTTTCACTTGCCTTAGTCCCTTAGATTGTAAGCTCACGGAACACCTGGCTGAATACTTGTAAAAGTGCTGCATTTGCAGGACAACTATCCTACAGGCAGGGCTGTCTGTCCCTTGTGTTTTATTATTTATTATGTCACCTGTTCGTGCTTCCCCATTGTACAGCGCTACTGAATCTGTTGGCGCTGTATAAGTACTTGTAACTGTAACTGTATCTAGGTATTGATTTGTCTATCAGACAGGGGTCACGTCCTAAATAAGAAGTGTGGGAACTCGCCAAGATATCTGTCCCCCAAATATCATCTTGCACTTGACAAACACACACAGTCACTCAAATCTGATACATTTATGTATATATGTGGATTTTAGCAAAAATATGTGATATAAATCCTATGTTAATTGGGCCTTAACGGCAAAAGACACGGTTAAACACCTTAGTGCAAGCATTTTAGTGTATAGGAGCAATAGGCACTCAGTTTCCTCTGCAAAAATAGTGGAGGGAATGCGTTCGCACGCGTTACCCCTCGACTTGACCCCTGCTGTAAAACGATCAATCTAATAGTCTGTCTATGTATCAATCTATATCTGTTCATCTGACTGTCTGTCTATATCTATCCGTCTGTCCATCCATTTGTCTATCAGAATTATAAATCCAGTATAAATGTATCACGTTTCCAATTGCCCCAAATGAAAATAATACAGTTGCAATTTTTTATAAAGCGCTAACAAGTTCCGTAGCGCTGATACCAGGTGTCAAATAATTTAAAGTTCATACAAAAAAAAATCAGTAAAAAGAATATAACACAATATTTGATAACGTTCAGACCAGACTGTTCCTATGATCAAGCATAATATTATTTCAAATCCTTCCACTAAGAATACATCATGGTTCCAAATAAAAGAAGATTTTTTTAATTTGCCTCCAGGAGCAAGGCTCGGGTGATCACTATCACCCATTATATTTGTACTGTTCATTATAACACCCTATATAATACAGTAAAAAAAAAAATTCTTTATACACATCTATTATTTTCTTTCAGCCAGGCCGGGGCTGTTAGCGCTAAAGAGCTTTATCTGTTGAACATTTATAGCTATTACATTTTATGAAAGATTGTAGAGAAAACATAGAGCTGGAAAGTCAGTTTCTCTGCCCAGTGCCGGATTTAGAACTAGGCAGAGTAGGCATGTGCCGACAGATGCCTGCCCCAAGGGGATGCCTTGCTCTGTAAAAAAAAATAAATATATATTTTTAGATCATTTAGACCACTGTCTCTCTGGAGCCCTAAGGGCTAGAGGGACATATGAGGTATCACTGGAAAGGCCAGATTATGCCCTTACCTGTGATACCAAACATAACCAGGTTAGATTTTTGAAAAAAATAAAATGCAAATAGAAACAAAAGAGAAATATTTTTCTAACACAGCACTATTATTCAGTTTACAATTATAAAGTGCACAGTGATGATGTGCTAATTCACCTTCTCATTTCTCACACTGCAGCAAGTGTGGAGCTGATGATGCAACGCTTTGTTTCATCGACAACCTAGGCTGTGGCACTGCAGTGAGGAGAGACAGGAGGACTTTGGAACCTGCATCTCTGAACTGTACAGCGCACAAGGTTAAGTGAGGTGTCATTGGAAAGGTCAGAGTCTGGTCTTTATAATGATACCAAACATGACCTCAGGGTTATTCAGAGAGCACCAAAATGTCGCCGACTACAAGACCCACCATTGGGGCAAGTTAAAAGAGCCAAACTGGCCCTCGCTGGAATCCAGACGCACCCTTCACCTTTCCAACCTAGTGTTTAAAAGTTTAATTGGGAAGCTGCCACCCTACCTGAATATACTGCATCCCCCAGCAGCTCCCTCATCCTGTAACCTCTGATCCAGGAACTGCACCTTACTTACAATACCACAATACAAACAGAAAGTGTCTCAATTCTCATTTTCCTACAGAGCACCACAAATATGGAATAATCTCCCAGACACCATCAAATCTTCCCCCAGTCTAAAGTCCCTTAAGAGACCTCTGTTAAAATACCTCGATACAGAATGCACCTGTAAACATGTAACATAGTGACTATATACAGAATGCACCTGTAAACATGTAACACAGTGACTATATACAGAATGCACCTGTAAACATGTAACACAGTGACTATATACAGAATGCGCCTGTAAACATGTAACACAGTGACTATATACAGAATGCACCTGTAAACATGTAACACAGTGACTATATACAGAATGCACCTGTAAACATGTAACACAGTGACTATACACAGAATGCACCTGTAAACATGTAACACAGTGACTATATACAGAATGCATCTGTAAACATGTAACACAGTGACTATATACAGAATGCACCTGTAAACATGTAACATAGTGACTATATACAGAATGCCCCTGTAAACATGTAACATAGTGACTATATACAGAATGCACCTGTAAACATGTAACACAGTGACTATATACAGAATGCACCTGTAAACATGTAACAGTGACTAAATACAGAATGCACCTGTAAACATGTAATATAGTGACTATATACAGAATGTACCTGTAAACATGTAACACAGTGACTATATACAGAATGCGCCTGTAAACATGTAACACAGTGACTATATACAGAATGCACCTGTAAACATGTAACACAGTGACTATATACAGAATGCACCTGTAAACATGTAACACAGTGACTATACACAGAATGCACCTGTAAACATGTAACACAGTGACTATATACAGAATGCATCTGTAAACATGTAACACAGTGACTATATACAGAATGCACCTGTAAACATGTAACATAGTGACTATATACAGAATGCCCCTGTAAACATGTAACATAGTGACTATATACAGAATGCACCTGTAAACATGTAACACAGTGACTATATACAGAATGCACCTGTAAACATGTAACAGTGACTAAATACAGAATGCACCTGTAAACATGTAATATAGTGACTATATACAGAATGTACCTGTAAACATGTAACACAGTGACTATATACAGAATGCACCTGTAAACATGTAACACAGTGACTATATACAGAATGCACCTGTAAACATGTAACATAGTGACTAAATACAGAATGCACCTGTAAACATGTAACACAGTGACTATATACAGAATGCACCTGTAAACACAGTGACTATATTTCCTACATATCTATTTCTGGGTTAATCTGTTTATTTGTGTTTTTAATATTTTGCATTTTATTACTTTGTGTTTCTGTAACAATTCAATGTTCTTGAATCCAGGACTTACTGAAAACCAGAGAAATCTCAATGTATCTTTCCTGGTAAAATACTTTATAAATAAATAAAGTAATCTTGTGTAGGATCCGCAATTACACAACACTAGAGACTCGCACACTTTACGTAAAAAAGTTCTGTAGCGCCTGCACAGAGCGATAGATCGGAGCTGCAAGCGCATGCACAGATCTGATCCATCGCTGCCTCTCTGGGAGCGCTCGCTACAGCGATTGGTCTCAGAGGGACGGCGGCCACTCCCTGTGTGTGACATCGCTAGTGACCGATATGGTGACCGACAGTCTGGAAATTCAAAATCCCGGCTGCTATTGATGCATGGTGCAGTGGAGGAAACTCCTCCACTTCACCAGATTGGGGGAGCTGTGGGGGGAGGGGGAATCCTCACAGCCTGACCGCTTTATAAAGATAAAGGAAGAGAAGAGAGTCCCTTTAAGTTTACAATATTTGGGATAAATTAGGTAAAATATAGAATTTTGTTAGAGATTAATAATAAACATCGGTGTATCATGTGACGCCTATTAAAATGATTGGTTACAAAGTATAATAACTTATTCTGTGTCCATTGAACCGATGTTGCACTGTTACACTCTGTTAGGTGGTTAATAGGAGCCCTGGAGCATGTCGTCTCTCCTGTTAGCGGATTCCACCTCGTCGCGGTGGCGTCCTCGCTGATTTCTGCAACTTGCTGGTTCCAGACATTATAGTTTGACCTGAACAGTCAATGTTCAACCCTGTTAGGAGCAGCTGCTGATGGGAAAGAGGGTCAGAGGAGGTAAAGTTAATATGGCTACCTGCCCCGCAAGCATTTTACACAAGTGGGTTCCAACTGAGGACAAGGGCGAGAGGCAAGGCATGATGGGTAATGGACCTTGTGGCTGTTTGCACTGCCTGTGGGTTACTGATCTTCAAATAGGGCCTCTTCTCATGGCAACATCACAGGGAACCTGTGCCCTATCCTGTGCAATCAGGGGGTGATACACTAATTTAACCCCTATACAGTCTTCCTATCCCTATAGCACCCCCGAGCAGAGTCCATCTAATGCTTACATGCCGGCTTCCCTGCCTGCACAACAGCCTGTACTGAGAAGATGAGCCGGAGAGCAGGAGAATTCCCTGGAGGAACGAGCTGCTCTCCACTGTCACTCAATTCTCGGCACAGAGGTTCTGGACGATGACTTTGACCTCTACGTCATGTGACAAGGAATTCTTTACAAGAATACAATATTCATGTGACAGCATTTCTACAAACCAATATATACCTATTTATAGCTTTGCTCCCTGGTGAACGCCAACGTTAGCGTCTGGATACGCAAGTGTTACCGTCAGGACAAGCGACTTTAACGCATGACCCTATATTACACTCCTGACGCTTAACCCGTAAGAAATCACTTAGCGCATTGTTGATTGTGCAAGCTTGCGCGACCTTACTGTACTTTGCACATCCTATACTTAGCATGGGAAGCGCTAGGGAGCGTTAGGATATGGGAGGTATTACATTGCGAGCGCTAATTACCATAGTGACGCGCATACCAAAATATTAGCTACACCTAAAAGTTGGTGCTAAATGATTCTGCAAATGCAAACTCATTTAACACCCCCTAAACCCCGCCAATAAATCCCATACTGACCTCTCATTCATCCCGCGGCAAGAAGGGTGGCCCGATCCACCGCTTGTCACTGGGAGCAGAGTGAGCAGAGTGAGACTGGGAACAAACATCTCACGGCCCGGAAGCACAAGCCTCCATGGACTTCTATGGAGTCCAGGAGGTGATATTCGCAGTGGCACGGAAGCGCTACCTCGAGTATCCCAGCAGTTATTACTGCATTCGGGGACAAGGTGCTGAGGTAGCACCTGCACTGGAATATCATGCTAAGCTAGGAATGCTATGTGAAAACCTACAGGCGCAGATTTTCCCCATTTTAGCGCGCGCTATAGAATAGTGCCCTTAATTTTTTATCATGTAAAAATAATTATTATTTATATTAAAAAATTTAATAAAAATGACTCTTTCAAATAATAATCTAGAAAAAATAATGATTTAACACAGGAACGATGACATCACAGCAAACGACGTTTTATCAGACTATTTTAACCCTTTCGCTGCTGAGGCTTTTCCCGCCCCTGTGCTGAGGTCATTTTTACCGGTTTTGCTCATCATGTTTACACGTGTTTTGAAGGCTTATTTTAGTATATGACCCAGACATATTAACAAACCAAAAAAAAAAAAAAAAAGTGTTTATTTTTTTTTTATAATTTTTTTTTTTAATTTGTTTTTATTTTTATTTTTCATTTTTTTTTTTTTTTACAAAATTTTTCACTTTCATGTTTGGCCGATCCAACCATACCAAAATTTAACCCCTAACTGCCACGGATCGGGAGATAGGGAGTTCATTGGAACTCCCTATCTCCACCGTTGGTGGCAGTTAAGGGTTAAGTCCAGGACTGGCGTCATCGTGCTACGCACGATGACGCCAGTCCTCAGGGGGAGTTCCCGGAGGCTTGGCTGACATCCAAGATGTTGGCCAGCTCCGGGAAAGGATCGCGAATCGGCGCTTTTCAGCGCCGATTCGCGATCCAGCTCCCCAGGGGTTAATGCCAGGCATCATTTGGAAGGGCAGGCTGTGCCCTTCCAAATGATGCCTGGGTTAACCCCCGCAGAGCCGCCAATCGGGAGGGAGAGAGGTCCGAAGGACCTCCCCCCTCCCTTTCAGGCGCCTCCTCCGCACATGCGGGGGGGCGCCTGAATTAGGTGTCATCGCGGTGCCGCGATGACACCTAATTCGGGCGGCTGTGGTCCCGGATGCGCGGCTGACATCCAGGATGTCAGCCCGCACCGGGGGGGCCAGCGATCGGCCGGAACTCGGCCGAACGCTGACCCCAATGGGAGGACGCGCTCAGCGCGTCCTCCGCATCCCAGCGGGAATGCTGAGGACGCGCTGAGCGCGTCCTCAGCATCGAAGTGGTTAAAAACACAGAGATTTATCCCACAGCTCCCAAGGTTCTTTTTGTTTTTATTTTTTACAGTATATTACGGTATATAACGAAATTGATTTGTTATACTGTTTCACAAGAGAACCATTGATTAAATGAGTCCGCGAGCAGGATTTGATTCATTGGGGTTTTATTTAGTGATCCGAAATTCGAATCAATATCAAATATCGACTCAATCCCACTTTACACTACACAAGTACTAAAGCAAACGACGAAATTACGAAATGAATCAGATTACTTTGACTGATTCACAAAGCACCCCGTCCCTGTAAATTGGTCTGTGGTGCTGAATCTGTATTCAGCACCACAGGCCAATGGACAGCTCCATATTTAACCCTAGCTTGCCTTTCAATAGCAGGATATAATTTATTGGGGTTTTATTTAATGATCTGAAATTCGAACCAATAACAAATATCGAATCGATCCCAATTTACAATGGGTTTTATAGTGATCCAAAGATTCAAACAAAACGAAATAACGAAACAAAACGAAATTACGAAACAAAATTATTTTGAAACTAAACAAAACAAATTTTCCAGCCGTGCACACCTGTAATATTTACACATTAAAAAAAACAGTAATGTAACATTAAAAAAAGATTTATCACAATATTTGGGGGTAAATAACTGGGAAATAGGAGAAACATGCCAATATGAAAACTAGTTGACAGACATTCATAAATCTATCGTCATGCTGTTTCAAATAACCCCTGTATTAAAAGGCCGGTACCACCAAAAAATGCCATGTCCTTATTGTGTTTATGTGATGTTGCTGATATCTTACATGTGATTGTTTTTCTCTTGTTTGTTTAGTTTAGAAAATATTTCCCTCTATATGTGTCACTGGGCGCATCCATTGTGTGATATTTTCCTCTATACGTGTCACTGGGTGCATCCATTGTGTGATATTTTCCTCTATACGTGTCACTGGGCGCATCCATTGTGTGATATTTTCCTCTATATGTGTCACTGGGCGCATCCATTGTGTGATATTTTCCTCTATATGTGTCACTGGGTGCATCCATTGTGTGATATTTTCCTCTATATGTGTCACTGGGTGCATCCATTGTGTGATATTTTCCTCTATATGTGTCCCTGGGCGCATCCATTGTGTGATAGTTTCCTCTATATGTATCACTGGGTGCATCCATTGTGTGATATTTTCCTCTATATGTGTCACTGGGCGCATCCATTGTGTGATATTTTCCTCTATATGTGTCAATGGGCGCATCCATTGTGTGATATTTTCCTCTATATGTGTCACTGGGTGCATCCATTGTGTGATATTTTCCTCTATATGTGTCACTGGGCGCATCCATTGTGTGATATTTTCCTCTATATGTGTCACTGGGCGCATCTATTGTGTGATATTTTCCTCTATATGTGTCACTGGGTGCATCCATTGTGTGATATTTTCCTTTATATGTGTTACTGGGTGCATCCATTGTGTGATATTTTCCTCTATACGTGTCACTGGGTGCATCCATTGTGTGATATTTTCCTCTATATGTGTCACTGGGTCCATCCATTGTGTGATAGATATTTTGTGTTGTAATCTGCCGCCCCCCCCCCCATATCTTTCCATCACTTGCTCCTCACTGAGTGGCTTTGGCCATAGAATGGAGTGAATGGGTCAGAAGTCCAAAAAAATGACTCATTAGCATTATATTGTGTGGGATGTATTCAAAGGATATCTCCAAGGGGTACATAAACGTGCTTAGGCACTATCAAATTTCATTCAGCTGCCATCTCTTATCTCTGGTAGCCTTGACAACACAATAGATGCCATGCAGCCTCATATAAACATTCCCTCCCCAGCTCCATTGCCTCTTAACTACTGCTATATCCTATACCACAGCTGTAAAGTGAGACTTGCCATAAGATGTTGGTAAATGTTGCATCATTGAAAAAAATCTACAAAATGGAAACAGGAGATAAAAACCTAACTTTATTTTTACTTTTTAAAAAGCAAGCACTTCAAACAAAGAAAAAGAACAGCAGCAGCATATTTTGTGATGCACAAGTTGTAGTTACACCTTATGTTAGTGGCAGTGACCCTTTAAAACAACCACTGAAGGTTCTAGGAACCCCTGGTCTGCCATTTAATCTTCCCAATCTCAGCCATTGTCACCCCTCCTTGGAACTAGCCTCCCCTCCATGATATGCGGAGTCAGGAAAGCCAGAAGAGCATCAGATTAAGTACCGGGGACTCTTTTATTTAATGGCGGCCCAAGAGAACCGACGATCAACTGGCATCTCAGTCCGTCGCACCAGTGGGATGTTCGGGTCGCGAGAGAAACATCCATCCTGAATCCCTGACTTGCCGTCTCATTCAGACAAGTCCCAGCTCGATGAAGAGCCAGCTTGAACGATAATAGCAAGTTGGTATTTCTCTAGCCGTGTCTGAATTTAATTGAGCAGAACGGTTGCAGTCGGCAGCTTTGTAACCGACTCGTCTGCAGAGAATTCTTAATACACTGAGAAATCTTCCTTTTTTTTTTCCAGCTCAGTTTTTCTATCAGACATCAGGCCGGGGGGGGGGGGTTGCAAAACGAGGGCACGTAAGCGAATTTCTTACTAATTCTTCCAATTTATTTATTTTTTAAAAATAAGATTAAATATTCTCTAAAAATGAATTAATGATACATTTAAATCACACCGCTGTAATAAACACCATAAAACCAGCAGGTCCGCTGATAGGTTATTCCAAACAAACACTAACGATACATTAGAATTAGAACATCGCTACATGATAAGTTGTATCGAAGAGGAGACTTCCCGGAGTCCTGTAAAACCATGGCCCACCAGCTGCGCTCCGTCCTGTAGAAGAAGCACTAATGATACTTTGTGGCGAGCTAACAGAATTTCTTCGTGGTTTATGGGAACATGCAACGGCACAAGGGACTCTGCCGAAACCTTTTACAGAGATTTCTGTGGTTTGGATTTCATTGTCCTCGACGATTAACTTTTCCCCCCGGCACATGGCGGCTATAACGAGCGTTTGGGTAGGACACAAGTTTAAATAAATATGGAGGGCCATATTACATACATAACGCTAATGTTAGTCTCAGCAGTGTGAGGGTTAACGTTAGGTTAAGTGGCCCCAGCGCGAGACGACCATATTACCATTTTACGGGTTAAAAATTTGCGATTCGGATCTTGCGCTTTTCGGCGCAAGCTTACTGTACTTTGCGCGCTCTATGCTTAACATGGGGAGCGCAAAGAGTTAATTAGCATTTTCGGGGCAAACTAAAATAATAATTGAAAAAACAGTTTCTCTCTGCGTCAAATCAAAAGCAGGGGCAGAATCCGTTGCCTTAGGCTGCGGTCACACGAGCTCACTGAGTGCGTCCGTGTGACTGCTCTTCTCTGCATCCGACACAGCTTTGTGACGGCTCGACGGGGAGGGCCACGCGATGTTGCGTGCGCACTATAGTCACCTGTGATTTCAGCCTGACAAAATGCTAGGACGGACGTAGGTCAGGGTGTTCTTCAGAGTGGATGGAATGTCCGTGAGAGTGGCCACCTCGCTGAGCGCAGTTAGTGCGCTCAGGGCTACAATGCGCGATTCTCCATAGGAGTACCATGCTTTGTAACTCTCACGGACATTCCATCCACTCTGAAGAACGCTTACAGGGTTATTTAGAGAAAGGTGGAAATCAGGAGAACTGGAAGGAGAAGAGAACAATCTAGACCAAATAGCGGTTTTGGAAAGTGAGATAAATGGGGGAATTTTTCTGGTTTGGCTATTATGACCTAGACTTTTCACTTCTCCAGTCATTCTCCTGAGTTTCACCTTTCTCTGAATAACCCTGTCAGTTGAGTTAGTGCAGTGGCATTGTTTGTTTTATATGTTTGGTATCATTATAAAGACCAGACTCTGACCTTTCCAATGACGCCTAACTTAACCTTGTGCGGTGTACAATTCAGAGATACAGGTTCCAAAGTCCCGCGTGTCTCTTCCCTCTGCTGTGCTCTGGTCTAGGTTATCAATGAAACAATGCATTGCATCCTCAGCTCCTCACCTGCTGGCAGTGCGGGAAATGAGAAGGTGAGTTAGTGCAGCATTACTGTGCACTTTATAATTGTAAACTGAATAATAGCGCTGTTTTGGAATGAAAAATAGAAAAATATTTTTACATAACTCTAATCTGGTTATATTTGATTTCACTGGAAATGCCACAATCTGGACTTTCCAATGATTCCTCATATGTCCCTCTAGCCCTTAGAGATCCAGAGATACAGTGATCTAAATGATTGCAAATTGTCAAATTACCTAGCAAGGCGCCCCCTTTGGCTGGCGCCTGTATGCACATGCCTACTCTGCCTAGGAAAAGGTCCTTTATGTTCATAGGTTTGAGTATCCCTCTGTATACTTTGCAAGGGGTTTTATACTAATGTAGCAGTAGGTGATGACATTTGAAGATAGTGGTGTGCCCAACCCCAGCCCTCAAATTTGACTCTGTTTACCAAATGAGAGGTTACCTCTGTAAATGGATATTTGACCCTTGTGTCGCACATTGAGGTTAATTCACTTAGTGACCATGGTCCGGTCATTCCACTTTTACATATCACCAACCATGTCACACACGCATCTTTATCCTTCGATCTTTTGAGCCAGTGAGAGCCTGTGATTGCCCTGGTCCTCATAGGATGCCTTTGCCTTGTCGTCCATAACTATGGTGAATGGGTGACTTCAGAAATCTCTGCAGGGACAGACTGAGCATGTGCAGAGTGTCCACAGACAGGGCAGGTTTCAGAAACTGTCCATAAATTTTGACAACTTGCAACTCAGTGTCTACGGGTGCTTCTTTGCCCCATTATCTACCAGGAGTGAGGAAATAAACTCAACGGTATTTTATAAATATGTTTTTTCTTACTTTTTTAAAACAAATCCCATCACAAAACATAATTATATGATACTACATCTGTGTACAGTGCCAATCTTTTATTTGGAGGGCAACAGAAATATGAAAGGGTCACTGTAACAGGCTCATTTTTCATGGAAAGCTTCTGTAAAGCTCTGAGAAATCTCTCCATATTTATAAACCAATATTCTGGAGCAAAGTTCTAAAGAGTGATGCAATTGATAGAAAAATTCCATGTGTTTGCTTTGTGATTGCTCCACGTTTAGATCTTTGCTCCTGGACTGATTTTAACAAAAAAAAAATAGCTCTGGCTTTAAAACCGATCCAGGACAGCACAATGGGGGCTCCGAGTGATTCTGGGATGATGTTCTAAACCTGGAGCAACCAGCAAGCGCATTCCATGGTGATAGCTCCACAATGAGAGAGAAGAACGAAAAGCTTAAATTATTCCCACGTGCTCTTTCAGAGGTATCGAGTGGATCGAGACTCAATCCTAATGGAGTAGATGTCAAGAAGTGACCCGATGGACACTGGGAGATGGAGAGTGATGGTTGGACAATGGGTAATGGAGAATGGCAGATGGGGAGTGATAGATGGACTTTAAAAAACAGGGAGAGTCAGATGGACTACTGGAAACAAGGACAAAAGAAGAACTGGACTGAACAGTCAACCTTTTTTTCCAGACAGGTTTATTAGACACCACAACTACAGCACAGCAACATTTCGGCAAAAAGCTTTTGTGAAGCTTGAACGTTGCTGTACTGTAGTTGTGGTATCTAACAAACCGGTCGGAAAAAGGAGGTTGAGCACCCGGTCCAGTACTTCCTCCTCTCTGTGTTTATCTTGGATGTGATGACTCCATGGATAGTGGTGGCACCTGCCTGGCATTGATCTACATTGTAGAATTACCAGAAACAATGAGTCATGGGTGGACACATCAGGTAACACAAAGTGACAGATGGATATTAAGTAACAGGAGGTGATAGAATGATGTAGGGTACCATAGAGTAATGGGTGTACGTCATCAAACATGGTGGAACGAGTGGACACTGGTAACTGTGTGACGAGACGCCAACTAACAGGGAATGACGGTTGGTTATCAGGGGGATGTGGAAAGTGTGTTATTGGGTGATGGGTGGATATGGGGTAAATAGAAGAGATTGGACAGAAATTGGGTAACGGGGAGTGAAGTGACAGGTGGACATCACCTAGTTCAGAGGGTAGACATCATAAACAAATGTCAAAACTAAGGGTTATGCTCCTCCAAGAGCCACACGGCTGTTTTTTAATCCCACGGCAGGTACGGTCGTGCTCCAGAAAGCCATTTATCTGAAACAGCAGTGACAATTTACAGAAAAAGCCACAACACAGTGCGGTGATCACCTTTACTGAAATCTGCAGGAAGGAACGCTGATCCTGTGGGAGGAGGAACCCGGCTCCACAAACAGCCAGCATTAGTGGGTTTATGGCAGGGTGTGTATATCTCTCGACAAAGCCGGATTAATTAACATTCACCAAGAAACTCAGACCAGCAGTAATCACCAAGCGAGATCCTGGGGCTGTGCATAGGTAACGCGTCTGTGCCGTGATTTCACATTCATTACAATGTAACTAAGCTATGAACAAAACTGCAGCCAATTAACAGGAAAATTCACTCAGTGACCCCCTACATTCTGCTTCCACCCTATAGCAGGTCAGCTCTTCTGGTCGCTCCACAGCCTTAGCATCAGCCATGGCTAAGCTATGGTGATCATGGATCTCCCCCCAGACCTACATGCATGCGCTGGGCGAGTTGCACCACAGCGCACAGCAGAATCAGGAGTCAGTGTATTTAGGCTAGGGTCAGACTGAGGCACTGCGAACGCGCGTGCAGGCGCACTTAATCACGGCCGCACTAGCAGCAAATGCCGGGCAATGACGGCCAATATACGAAGTACGGTCGCACAAAAGTCCGGCTGCGCAACGCAAGTGGCAAACGAACGCATTTTGTCGAGAACGTAAAACCGCTAGTACGGACCTACAGAGTGCGCTGCGTCCGCTAGCGGCGTGTGTGCGTGAATTGGAGATGTCAGACATTGCTAATGTCCGGCCAACATAACGTCCAGATGCACAAAGTGTTTTATTGATGATCCGTACAAAATCACGAACGCAAATGCGCATCGTATGACCGCTATCGCGTACTCCGTGAAAAAATGCGTCCATTCGTTCGAACGCACTTTTTCACAGACAACGTGAAAATGCGTTAGTCTGACCCTAGCCTTAGTTGGTGAGTAAAGCACATGCGTTTAGGGCAGGAATGAGAAGTCTGCAGACTCTATTTTTAAAGAGGAATATCTACATAGAGTTAAGAATTAAGTAATTTATACAGATCAGGAAAAATGTCTTTTTTCACCCAAAGTGAATATAGGAAAAATTAAGAAAAAAAATCAAGAGAGTCTCTATGTATCTGGTTATTATCAACCCCTAACAAAGCAAGAAAGTGCAGTGATCATAAATACACGCAGGGCGCTGCCATCACTTGCTTCCTATAGGCCGACTCTCCTGATCTCTTCTGATAGGTTAACATTGGCAGTTCTGATTGGACCTCAGATTTCTGTGCCAATGCTATTACCAAGATGGTGGTGCCCTGTAGACAAGTATATCTCCATAATGTGTCCTGACATAATAATCTTTTAATCCGGCCTAAAACACGTCTCTATTCTGTTCATGTAGGTAAACCTAAACCTAAACCTAAATATAAACCTAACCCTAAAACAAACACAAATAGTAACCTAACACTACGCTACTTTCTAATCAAACCCCTAAATTCGAAAACTAATCCTAATTTTTGACAGGAACCTTTCTTACCTTAACATTAGTCCTACTCTTAACCTAACCCTAATTTCTAACCTTAATCTGAAACCTACATTCTAAACCTAATCCTAACATACATTTCCAAGTCTAACTCCAATTTATAATCCTAACCCCAATTTCTATCTCTAACTCAAATCTCTAATCTTTATTTATAACTCAAGCCCTAATTTCTAAACCTAACCCTAATTTCCAAATTGAATCCTAATTTCTAAACCTGACACCCCATTTTGGGTCAGCAATGTCCTACTTGGCTGTGGCCTAAACCTAATCCTAACCTTCATTTTCAAGTCTAACTCTAAAATATAATCCTAACCCCAATTTCTATCCCTAACTCTAATTTATAATATTAATTTATAACTCTAGCCCTAATTTCTAAACTCAAGCCATAATTTCTAAGCCTAACCCCTAAATTTAATCCTAATTTGTAAGGCTGACACCCCATTTTGGGTCAGCAATGTCCTACTTGACTGTGGCCTAAACCTAATCCTAACCTTCATTTTCAAGTCTAACTCTAATTTATAATCCTAACCCCAATTTCTATCCCTAACTCTAATTTCTAATCTTAATTTATTACTCTAGCCCTAATTTCTAAACTCAACCCCTAATTGCTAACCCTTTCTAAGCATAAGCCTAATTTCTAAACCCGACCCTAATTTCTATCTATGGAACACGACACCACATTTCGGGTCAGCAATGTCCAATTTGGTTGCGGCCGTATTGGAGCATCTTTTTTAACAGATGCTTTTTTCTGTGACTTGATTTTAAGACATCTGGTGAGTCTGTGTTCATTCTCCACCCAACCACCTGCCGCCTGGAGGCCATGATGTCTGTGGTTTTATGGGAAATCCAGGCCTGGATCTATACCCTATTCCTCGCTTCCCTCTCCGTGAAAACCTATGCAGCTGCAGACACAGACATAAAATCGTTACAATATTTCCATGTCCCCTCTGTGTGGTTTTAACGGGATATTATAAGTTAGGCTTTGAGATCCTGGCGATCCAATAAACTCAAGTCTAACCTATGACCTTTTAATGAATTGCTTGTTCAGACAAATTCTGTTTCCTGGGAGGGTGCGCCAACACATGTGCCCACAGTGACTAAATCCTCTGGGATTACATTAAAACAAAGTGTAATTAAAGGAGTCAAAATGCCAATTCTTCCAGCTGCCCGTCTAGAACAGGTTATTACGGTGACTTTTCTCAAGCTTAGTAATAATGTGGATATTCTGCCCCCCTACACCCAGAGGATGAGCCTGAGCCACCTCGGCTGGAATGACACCCCATACATCTCCAACGCTTTCATAACAGCCCATTTCCTAAAATGATCTCTGCATTCCTTTCCCATCCAATTCAGGTTACATCCTGTCGTGCCACTTCTCATCTTTCGGCGGAAATCCCTGCAGTCTTGAAATTTGTTGGAGCCTGGGGGGGGGTTTAATTTGCATCATGTCACCTGTGTCCTTCCCCTGCCCCAGGCTGCGGATATTTAGGATTTTCATGGTGATTGCTCCACTTTTATTAAACTGGTCCTATATCTATAGGATATTAAGTAGCAAAGCGGCGTCCGAAACATATAGGACCCAAACCACGAGGAAGGGTCTAAAATCTAAAAGCAGTCTCCATGGAAACAAGATTAATGTATCTGCAGATTAAAGTGGTTCCCATGGCGATTGCTCTACTTTCAGAACTTTAGCCCACTTTTCTGTGAAACAGGTATAAATCTCCCCCACACTTCTTCATGTAAGTGGCCTCCACACCTCCCCCTCCCCCTCCCCCTATTCACCTGGGAATTCTCAGTTTCTGCTACTTTGTTGCATTAGGTGCTTTTCACATTATGTTCTTTGCCTTTTTACGAAACAATAAATCACCCAGAACAGTTACAAGCATTTATAAAGCGCCAACAAGTTCAGTAGCGATGTACAATGGGAGAGACATAATAAGAAATATATATACACATTAAACACCCAGAACAGTAGGAGAGGGGACCCTGCTCCAGAGCTTACAATCTAAGAGGAGAGGGGACCCTGCTCCAGAGCTTACAATCTAAGAGGAGAGGGGACCCTGCTCCAGAGCTTACAATCTAAGAGGAGAGGGGACCCTGCTCCAGAGCTTACAATCTAAGAGGAGAGGGGACCCTGCTCCAGAGCTTACAATCTAAGAGGAGAGGGGACCCTGCTCCAGAGCTTACAATCTAAGAGGAGAGGGGACCCTGCTCCAGAGCTTACAATCTAAGAGGAGAGGGACCCTGCTCCAGAGCTTACAATCTAAGAGGAGAGGGGACCCTGCCCCAGAGCTTACAATCTAAGAGGAGAGGGGATCCTGCCCCAGAGCTTACAATCTAAGAGGAGAGGGACCCTGCTCCAGAGCTTACAATCTAAGAGGAGAGGGGACCCTGCTCCAGAGCTTACAATCTAAGAGGAGAGGGGACCCTGCTCCAGAGCTTACAATCTAAGAGGAGAGGGGACCCTGCTCCAGAGCTTACAATCTAAGAGGAGAGGGGACCCTGCTCCAGAGCTTACAATCTAAGAGGAGAGGGGACCCTGCTCCAGAGTTTACAATCTAAGAGGAGAGGGGACCCTGCTCCAGAGCTTACAATCTAAGAGGAGAGGGGACCCTGCTCCAGAGCTTACAATCTAAGAGGAGAGGGGACCCTGCCCCAGAGCTTACAATCTAAGAGGAGAGGGGACCCTGCCCCAGAGCTTACAATCTAAGAGGAGAGGGGACCCTGCTCCAGAGCTTACAATCTAAGAGGAGAGGGGACCCTGCTCCAGAGCTTACAATCTAAGAGGAGAGGGGACCCTGCTCCAGAGCTTACAATCTAAGAGGAGAGGGGACCCTGCTCCAGAGCTTACAATCTAAGAGGAGAGGGGACCCTGCTCCAGAGCTTACAATCTAAGAGGAGAGGGGACCCTGCTCCAGAGCTTACAATCTAAGAGGAGAGGGGACCCTGCCCCAGAGCTTACAATCTAAGAGGAGAGGGACCCTGCTCCAGAGCTTACAATCTAAGAGGAGAGGGGACCCTGCTCCAGAGCTTACAATCTAAGAGGAGAGGGGACCCTGCTCCAGAGCTTACAATCTAAGAGGAGAGGGGACCCTGCTCCAGAGCTTACAATCTAAGAGGAGAGGGACCCTGCTCCAGAGCTTACAATCTAAGAGGAGAGGGGACCCTGCTCCAGAGCTTACAATCTAAGAGGAGAGGGGACCCTGCCCCAGAGCTTACAATCTAAGAGGAGAGGGGACCCTGCCCCAGAGCTTACAATCTAAGAGGAGAGGGACCCTGCTCCAGAGCTTACAATCTAAGAGGAGAGGGACCCTGCCCCAGAGCTTACAATCTAAGAGGAGAGGGGACCCTGCTCCAGAGCTTACAATCTAAGAGGAGAGAGGACCCTGCTCCAGAGCTTACAATCTAAGAGGAGAGGGGACCCTGCTCCAGAGCTTACAATCTAAGAGGAGAGGGGACCCTGCCCCAGAGCTTACAATCTAAGAGGAGAGGGGACCCTGCCCCAGAGCTTACAATCTAAGAGGAGAGGGGACCCTGCCCCAGAGCTTACAATCTAAGAGGAGAGAGGGACCCTGCTCCAGAGCTTACAATCTAAGAGGAGAGGGGACCCTGCCCCAGAGCTTACAATCTAAGAGGAGAGGGGACCCTGCTCCAGAGCTTACAATCTAAGAGGAGAGGGGACCCTGCTCCAGAGCTTACAATCTAAGAGGAGAGGGACCCTGCCCCAGAGTTTACAATCTAAGAGGAGAGGGACCCTGCCCCAGAGCTTACAATCTAAGAGGAGAGGGGACCCTGCCCCAGAGCTTACAATCTAAGAGGAGAGGGGACCCTGCTCCAGAGCTTACAATCTAAGAGGAGAGGGGACCCTGCTCCAGAGTTTACAATCTAAGAGGAGAGGGGACCCTGCTCAAGAGCTTACAATCTAAGAGGAGAGCCTGCCCCAGAGCTTACAATCTAAGAGGAGAGGGGACCCTGCTCCAGAGTTTACAATCTAAGAGGAGAGGGGACCCTGCTCCAGAGCTTACAATCTAAGAGGAGAGGAGACCCTGCCCCAGAGCTTACAATCTAAGAGGAGAGGGGACCCTGCTCCAGAGTTTACAATCTAAGAGGAGAGGGGACCCTGCTCCAGAGCTTACAATCTAAGAGGAGAGGAGACCCTGCTCCAGAGCTTACAATCTAAGAGGAGAGGAGACCCTGCTCCAGAGTTTACAATCTAAGAGGAGAGGGGACCCTGCTCCAGAGTTTACAATCTAAGAGGAGAGGAGACCCTGCTCCAGAGTTTACAATCTAAGAGGAGAGGGGACCCTGCTCCAGAGTTTACAATCTAAGAGGAGAGGGGACCCTGCTCCAGAGCTTACAATCTAGAGGAGAGGGGACCCTGCCCAGAGCTTACAATCTAAGAGGAGAGGGGACCCTGCCCCAGAGCTTACAATCTAAGAGGAGAGGGGACCCTGCCCCAGAGCTTACAATCTAAGAGGAGAGGGGACCCTGCTCCAGAGCTTACAATCTAAGAGGAGAGGGGACCCTGCCCAGAGCTTACAATCTAAGAGGAGAGGGGACCCTGCTCCAGAGCTTACAATCTAAGAGGAGAAGGGACCCTGCTCCAGAGCTTACAATCTAAGAGGAGAGGGGACCCTGCTCCAGAGCTTACAATCTAAGAGGAGAGGGGACCCTGCTCCAGAGCTTACAATCTAAGAGGAGAGGGACCCTGCCCCAGAGCTTACAATCTAAGAGGAGAGGGGACCCTGCCCCAGAGCTTACAATCTAAGAGGAGAGGGACCCTGCTCCAGAGCTTACAATCTAAGAGGAGAGGGGACCCTGCCCCAGAGCTTACAATCTAAGAGGAGGAGGGGACCCTGCCAGAGCTTACAATCTAAGAGGAGAGGGGACCCTGCTCCAGAGCTTACAATCTAAGAGGAGAGGGGACCCTGCTCCAGAGTTTACAATCTAAGAGGAGAGGGACCCTGCTCCAGAGTTTACAATCTAAGAGGAGAGGGACCCTGCTCCAGAGCTTACAATCTAAGAGGAGAGGGGACCCTGCTCCAGAGCTTACAATCTAAGAGGAGAGGAGAGCCTGCTCCAGAGCTTACAATCTAAGAGGAGAGGAGAGCCTGCTCCAGAGCTTACAATCTAAGAGGAGAGGGGATCCTGCCTCAGAGCTTACAATCTAAGAGGAGAGGGGACCCTGCTCCAGAGCTTACAATCTAAGAGGAGAGGGGACCCTGCCCCAGAGTTTACAATCTAAGAGGAGAGGGGACCCTGCTCCAGAGCTTACAATCTAAGAGGAGAGGGGACCCTGCCCCAGAGCTTACAATCTAAGAGGAGAGGGGACCCTGCCCCAGAGCTTACAATCTAAGAGGAGAGGGGACCCTGCCCCAGAGCTTACAATCTAAGAGGAGAGGGGACCCTGCTCCAGAGCTTACAATCTAAGAGGAGAGGGGACCCTGCCCCAGAGCTTACAATCTAAGAGGAGAGGGGACCCTGCTCGAGAGCTTACAATCTAAGAGGAGAGAGGATCCTGCTCCAGAGCTTACAATCTAAGAGGAGAGAGGACCCTGCTCCAGAGCTTACAATCTAAGAGGAGAGAGGACCCTGCCCCAGAGCTTACAATCTAAGAGGAGAGGGACCCTGCTCCAGAGCTTACAATCTAAGAGAGAGGGACCCTGCTCCAGAGCTTACAATCTAAGAGGAGAGGGGACCCTGCTCCAGAGCTTACAATCTAAGAGGAGAGGAGAGCCTGCCCCAGAGCTTACAATCTAAGAGGAGAGGGGACCCTGCTCCAGAGCTTACAATCTAAGAGGAGAGGAGAGCCTGCCCCAGAGCTTACAACTGCTCCAGGGATAGAACATTTCTATTATTGAAGAAAGCACAACATAATTGTACAAGAAGGTTCCAAAACTTCTTAAACTTTCCAGCCAATCACACAGCTGGAAGCCGCTCCGGAATCCAGACACTTAAGGGAATGCCCGGTTACCACTCTGCCAACCCTGGGGGCGTCACTGTCTGTACAATCCTTGCCAGGATGGAAACCTCACAGATCCTTACCAACAAAAAAATAACCCTTTGTGTTCCAAAAGAATACTCAGCCCCTCATTGAATGTTCGTTATATATATATATCCCAGGATAATCCTGCACATTTGTTTATTATAACAAGAGTAATTCTTGACTGGCATGAAAAACTAATACACATTCATGCCAATCCTATATACACCATGTAATGCCCATTCTATATACACCATGTAATGTCCATACTATACAGTCCATATAATGCCATACTATATACACCATGTGATGCCCAATATATATACACAATGAAACTGACATTCCATTTACACCTTGTGATGCACATTCTATACCAGGGATCTGTCAATACTATATACACCATGTGATGCCCATTCTATACACACCATGTAATGCCCATTCTATATACACAATGAAACTGCCATTCCATATACACCTTGTGATGCCCATTCTATACAAACCATGTAATGCCCATTCTATATACACCATGTGATGCAGATTCTATATACAACATGTAGTGGCAATTCTATATACACCATGTGATGCTCATACCATATTCAAAATGTGATGCCCATTCAATGGACAAAATGTAGGGCCAATTCTATACCATGTGATGCCCATTCTATACACACCATGTGATGCCCATTCTATACACACCATGTGATGCCCATTCCATATACACCATGTGATGCCCATTCTATATACACCATGTGATGCCCTTTCTATACGTGATGCCCATTCTATATACACCATGTGATGCCCATTCTATACGTCATGTGATGCCCATTCCATATACACCATGTGATGCCCATTCTATATACACCATGTGATGCCCATTCTATATACACCATGTGATGCCCATTCTATACGTCATGTGATGCCCATTCCATATACACCATGTGATGCCCATTCCATATACACCATGTGATGCCCATTCTATACGTCATGTGATGCCCATTCCATATACACCATGTGATGCCCATTCTATATACACCATGTGATGCCCTTTCTATACGTGATGCCCATTCTATATACACAATGTGATGCCCATTCTATATACACCATGTGATGCCCATTCTATACGTCATGTGATGCCCATACCATATAAGCCAAATCCCCCTCATATCCCCGACACACACCGCACACAGGTCCCCCCACACACCCGGCTCCCATCATTCACCCCCTGGCTCCTTACCTGTGCCTCGCTCCTGGCTGCTCCCGTACTCGGCGTCCCTCCTCTTGGCGCAGACCCCCTGCCCCTGCACCAGGGCTTGCAGCGGGAGCTCTGATCCGGGGCTGGGGTAGCAGCGGAGCCCCCCGGCACAACGCGCAGTGTAAACCCCGCAGGACTCCCCATCCATCCGGGCGCACACAGAGCAGCACCCGCAGCCCGGGGCCCGCACCACCTCCGCGCAGGGCTGCCGATGGGGGGCGCCGGGACACGCAGCCAGACGCTCCGGGGAGCACGGGGGGCAACGGAACAGGATCTCGGCTGAGGCGCACAGGGCGACCACCAGGAGCAGCAGGTGCCCGAACAGCATCATGGCGAGGGGAGGGGGTCCTAAATCTTACCCCTGTGACCGATTACCTGCCCCTGTTACTCAGGTACCTGCCTGCCCACCTGCCCCGGGTATACACCTGCCCACCAGCCCCGGGTATACACCTGCCCGGGTATACACCTGCCCACCAGCCCCGGGTATACACCTGCCCCGGGTATACACCTGCCCACCTGCCCCGGGTATACACCTGCCCACCTGCCCCGGGTATACACCTGCCCACCAGCCCCGGGTATACACCTGCCCACCAGCCCTATGCCCCGGGTATACACCTGCCCACCAGCCCTATGCCCCGGGTATACACCTGCCCACCAGCCCTATGCCCCGGGTATACACCTGCCCACCAGCCCTATGCCCCGGGTATACACCTGCCCAGTGTATTACAGTCTCTCTTTCCTCCTCCCCTCTGGATGGATCAGGTCTCACTGTTCCCTGAATCTACCTTCTGCCAATCTGCTCCTTCACATTCCTGAGGGAAAGGCTCTTACCTCCCCTCTCACCTGGATGGGTCTCTGTGCCCCTCTCACCTGGATGGGTCTCTGTGCCCCTCTCACCTGGATGGGTATCTGTGCCCCTCTCACCTGGATGGGTCTCTGTGCCCCTCTCACCTGGATGGGTCTCTGTGCCCCTCTCACCTGCGGATGAGACTCTGTGCCCCTCTCCACCTGGATGGGTCTCTGTGCCCCTCTCACCTGGATGAGACTCTGTGCCCCTCTCACCTGGATGGGTCTCTGTGCCCCTCTCACCTGGATGGGTCTCTGTGCCCCTCTCACCTGGATGAGACTCTGTGCCCCTCTCACCTGGATGGGTCTCTGTGCCCCTCTCACCTGTATGAGACTCTGTGCCCCTCTCACCTGGATGGGTCTCTGTGCCCCTCTCACCTGGATGGGTCTCTGTGCCCCTCTCACCTGGATTGATCTATCTGCCCTTTATACTTATTCCCAGTCTGCCCCTTTACCCCCTGAGAAACTCTGTATATTCCTGCCCCTCTCACCAGTCCGGATCTAGCTGCCCCTCTACTCACTGTGACTCTGTGAGGCCCCTGTGCCCTCTGCTCACTGTGAGGCCCCTGTGCCCTCTGCTCACTGTGAGGCCCCTGTGCCCTCTGCTCACTGTGAGGCCCCTGTGCCCTTTGCAGGTTCCTCTGTGATCCTTTCCTCTCCTCTTCCACTTGTCAC